>WEIT01013501.1:0-19343 GCA_013389985.1 Dryoscopus gambensis | reverse complement strand
CACAACTGGAATCTGAAGACTCAGTTAAGATTTTCATCTTTGTTCACATTTCATAGGAAGAGTTAGCCATTAGGAATAGGATTCACAGAAATCAGCAGGCTGAGCAAGGTATTGCATAAGAGTAGGGTAAGAGCTATTATTTAATGTCAGCCATGAGCTCTTGACAGAAAAGGCACTTAACTATGTCAATCATTTCTCACAAAATGCACCTGCAAGATCCAAATTAAAATCTTCTTACTTTTGGGGAAGGGATTTAAAGGCATATCTCCTAAGGTGCTCCATTATTGCACTCTATTTTAAAGTACTAGTCTCATAATCTTACTCAAAACCATTCCCCTCTATAAATCATAGTAATTGGGTCAAAGAGACAGAAGAATGGTTAAACATGGGTTTGTGCTTCAATGCATACTTGATTATTTTACAAAATAACAGACACCTGAATAGGACCAAATGTACAGAACACACTCTGGATGTCTTTGCATCACAGGCATGTTGTGATTTTGCCAGTCCCTGTAGAGAAACACATGGAGACAAACACAAATATATTTTAATAGTAAAAATATAAAAACCAAGCAATAAATATAAATTTGATAATTCATATGTAGTCAGCAGAAATGTCTATAACTAGTGATTAAGGCATACACAGAATTAAGCAGCACTGAGAGAAGGGGTTGTGAGCTCTGTCTGGTGCCTTGTATTAAACTCTTAAGGAATTTAGCACCGAGGTACAAATGCTAAAATTACTCAGGACTCAAAGTGTGCAAGCACTGTATCTCACCACAGTTTTATAAAATCCAATAAAGTTTGTGATATCCATGCAATCTTAGAAGAAGAAAATTTATACATTAGATGCAATAAAATCTGATCACTGCACATTAACAGCTATCCTAAAATTATCATTTTTTTTACTTTCTCTTGTTATTTCAGTTTATTTTACTTTTTATGTGATGAAACAACCACTCTTCATGTTCTGAAATATTCCAAAAAACAGAGATGTTACGGCAATATGATCTTGTGGAAAACTTTTTCAACCGTATAAAAACCAAATAGTCTTGCAAAAGAAATATTGTAGAAAGCAACAATTTAGAATGACAGTTATTTCATATACCTGTTTGACTAGGAAATAAAGAACAGTCTTGTTAATTTTGGCATTTTACTAAAATGGATAACCAGTATATCCTAACATAAGGAGTATGCATTTTAAATAGGCTTTAGTAAATGAAATTGAATACAACTTTAAATATTCCTAGAAAAACACCTAGGACAACAAAAACAACTTTTTTGTTGATTCTTTCCTCCAAATCTCAAAAATACACAATCATATTTGAAAAAGTGAAAAAAATACAATCCTCTAATACTTTCTCTGACTTTGTGAAAGGTCTCTTTAAAAATAAGATATATGTAAGTGAAAAAGCATGTAATTTTAGCAATTACTATTCTCAAAAGCCATTAGGTGTGTTCTGTGTGGTATATATGGTAGCAGGTGAAATACAGAAGAAAAAGATTCAGAAACAGATACTATATCTAGGTAGGAAAGAAATATAACAGAAAGCTTAAATAAAAGAGAAACATGCCCAAACTGGATTTCTAATCTATGGATGCTGCCTAAAGTTGGACTTATTGATTGGACATGTAGATTGGCTCTGCTACTAAAAATGAAATTTCTTGGGCGACAACAGAAGTGATGTACTTTAAATGATAAAATTATTTCTCATCTGCTCATAGGTATTTCATTTTTTCCATGCTTCAGGAATGTAATTCTAATATGGTATTTATATATATATATAAATATATATATACACTATCTTCTAAAACTTATCTTGAATTGTCCAATTTTCCAAAGTGCTGATTATATAAAATTTTACTGAAGAATTTGGCTGTATTGTCTGCCCTGTCTTTTACCTGTCTTCTGAAAGAGGATATCTGAAAGATGAAATTAGGTTGATTGTTCATGTCAAGCTGATATCTATGTAGAAAAACATCAATTCAGCATTTATAGCATAGACAGTGGCAAGTCCTCCATACAATAATAATATATAAATATAATAGTGGGCAAGTGAGTTGATCCTTTATTCACCATGGAATTTGGGTTTTGGACTTATCTACTGAAAAGTCATACAGTGCTGATAAGTACAAGCAAACTCTTCAGTTGCAATTCAGTCTGGGTTTAGGTCTACTCAGAGTTGCACAGAGATGCCTGTACCTGAAATAGCCATCAGCAGAGAAAGGCAAAAACTAATTGCTAGATCCTCCAAAGGGCTACAAAGACAAGAATTAGTGTAGACAAAAGGAAACAGATTCCTATTAATATCTGTGACCTATTTCATGATTGTTTTATATCCTGAAACTTGCTAATGGTATTTTTGTTGGGAAACTATTTTTGTTGTTTTAAACTTTGCAGTTCCAGTGTAGTGCAAATCATTGTCCCTGTGGAAAGAAAGCTCACTGAAAATCAGAAAAATCTCTAGTGGCATAGGAAATCAAATCCCAATGGCTAGGGAAGCAGGCACAGAATGTTTATGAGTGGATTTTGACTACACAGGAACTCCTATCTTACTATGGCTCAGAAAGCATAAACTTTCTGTTGAGAGGATAAGAAAACTTTAAGGAACTTTGTAGAATGTAGCAAGCAGTAAGAGCCATAGAGATACAGAAACCAGCATGCTGTCAGGTAAGAGTGTGGCTGAGATGACATCATAAGAACTTTTGGAAAATATGGAAGAACATTATTGTGGAACTTCCACTTTTTGGATTGTGAGTACTACCATAACGCATGAAACCTTATGAGTACAGGTGGAAGAGAAGAGTAGCTCCTATAATTAAGCCAATGGAAAATATTTCAATCATCTTCATCATCAAATTTTAGAATGGTTTGGGTTGGAATGACCTTAAAGATCACCTAGTTCAAACTCCCCTGCCATGAGCAAGCACATCCTCAAATATACCAGACTGCTTAAAACCTCATCCAAGTGTGAACACAATAAACGAAACCCAGTCCTCTAAATACTTTTTTTATGGTGTGCAGCACAGGAATATGGATACATACTTCCAATAAAGATACTATGAAATTGGACATTACCTTAAACACCTGTAATACTAAATTGAAAGTGAATGATTTATCTATATTAGTGTTATTTTGTCACAGTTTGATTGTTAAGAATGAAATCCACACATAAACAGAAATAATTCCTATTGTTTAAAAAAAGCTGGAATATTAAGTGTTTCATTACCACAATCAATAATATGAAATAAACAGATTAAAAATCAAAAGCCAGCCTACCATCAAAACCATAGGAAGTCAAATAAAATCAATCACCTTATAGCCTTGATTTATGCATTCTTGCTGACTCTTTGTTAGATCTTTTGCTTGAATATACATGAATACAAGCAACTAACTGCCAGTAAATCCAGTGGTACTCAAGGATGAAAAAAAGATTGGTTTTAGTCAACGTGATTTGCCCATTATGTATTTAGGTGCCTGAAAAACAAAACTGACTGTAGTGGTTTGACTCTGGCTGAGTGCCAGGCCCCACCAAGACACTCTATCCCTGCACTTCTCAACTGGACAAGAAAAACATGATGAACGACTCACGAGTTATAGACAGGGAATGATTGCTCATCAATTACCATCATGGGCAAAACAGACACCCTGGGGAAATTCATTCATTGGCCATCAGATCAGAATAAGTTAAACAGAAATAAACCCAAATATTGAAACCACCTTTCCTCTACTCCTCCCTTTTTCCCAGGTTTAAATTCACTCACTATTTTCACTAATTCATCCCAAATGGCATAGGGGGGATGGGGAATGAGGCTGTGCTCAGTTCATCACATTTTTTCTCTGCTACTCCTTCCTCCTTAATCTCTTCCCCTGATCCAGCATGGAGTGTCCCCCACAGGAGACTTCTCCACAAGCTTCTTCAATGTGAGTTCTTCGTGAACTGCTCCATTGCAGGTCCCTTCCACAGACTGGAGAGCTTCAGTAACAAAATGTTTCGGTGTGGGTACCCCATACTGGATCACAAGTCCTGCCCACACCTGTGCTCCAGAGTAGGCTACCGTCTCCATGGGCCCACAGGTCCTGCCAGGTGCTTTCCCAGTGTGGCCTTCCCACAGAGTCACAGCCTTTTTTCTGGCATCCACTTGCTCCAGCATGGGGTCCTCTGCGGGCTGAGGGAGAATCTCTGCTCTCTGCCCCATGGGCTGCTGGGGCACAGCTGCCTCCCCATGGTCTGCACCACAGGCTGCAGAGGAATCTCAGCTCCAGCACCTGGAGCACCTCCTCCCCCTCCTCCTTCAATGACCTTGGTGTCTGCAGGGTAGTTTTTCTGGCATGTTTTCACTCCTCTCTTTGGCTGAAATTGTGTAGCAGGTTTTTTCCCCTTCTCAAATCTGTTTTCCCAGAGACACTACTGCCATCACTGATGAGATTGGCCTTGGCCAGAAGTGGGTCCCTCTTGGAGCTGGCTGGCATTGACTCTGTTGGACATGGGGGAAACTTCTGGCATCTTCTCTCAGAAGTCACTGCTGTAGCACCCCCACTACCAAAACACAACCATAAACATATTATTTTGCCACACACACAGCCCAAACATATTATAACACTCTACTACTAGCCATAATGCAGCCAAGTAAAACTAAGGGTGATTTCACCCCACATAATACCTATTTTAGAACCACTCACATTTCCTGTTTGATTTTCACCTCATCAGCCACTATCTCTCCAACAAGTAAGATTTTAGCACTTTATTTTACCATTTCATTTTACCATTTTATTTGCTTGGTTACATTCAGTAACACTGGTGCCCTCCTTTTCACATTTCCACCATCAGGCATTATACTTGGGTATAGTACCCAAAGCTTCTTTGCTGTAGCCTAGGCAAAATAGACGTAGCAATTCAGGGGAATTAGACAAAAAAAAAAGTGACCTAATTTACAAGGAACAAGAAAATTCTTTGCAGCATAAGAATTCTGTGCTACATGCAGAGATAAACCATATGGGACAAAAGTACTTGTACCAGTAGAAAACAGCCCAAATTCTGTTTCAACAATTCAGTAGTCTAAATGACTGAGTTCCAGATCAGAATATGGCCCAGCATTGTTTAGTTTTCTCATATAGATCCATGCGTGCTAAAATGAACTCTAATGAATTTTACTATATATGCAAATGCTACATTGAGCTGAACTAGATAATTAATCTTCAAGGTTGGCAAATTCATAGCGCAAAAATGTCAAAACAAGTACTAGCTACGTTCTCTCTTTCTGCATCTAAAGGCTCTAGAAGTACTGCTGATCAACAGAGATAAACAGCAGATCACCAGCTTCTGAGCAGAAGCAAACAGGTAGATGACTTCTGGAAACATGGCCACAGGCATCCCCTAGTACAATATCAAAAACATGTTGTTCACTGGAATTAAAGGGATACAGTTTGTGTCGCTTGTCAAATTTTTCCACAATAGTGCAACAGGCAGAGAATGTCACCTTTTAGGGTGTTTGCGCAATTTTAGGCTCTTAAATTTTAAATATTTGACATAAATGCAAACATCTATGCAAACAGATGCATGTATCTGCTGTATTATTTCTTTTCTAAACTTTCTTTCAAAGTTTTATTTTGAAGCCAAGATTAATAGGCTAAAATTATCATGTTCTGATCTTAGTACCAAAGGTACACTGCTCAAGGCAGTGACTCTGAAGTTCACAGTGAGAACGTTTGTTACTTACTCTAAAAAACATATAAAGCTACTGAATACATTTTTCTCAGAGAGCAGTAATGTCTAAACACAAAGCTACCATTTCTGTGTCTGTGCAGCTCATAAAAGAATGTGTAGATACGTGTGTTTGAGTCTAAATGAAATAAAGAAAGGAATGACCTGGACAATTGGGCCTTAGATTATCCACATTGCTGGCTGTCTTACTCACTAACTGCATAATACCACTTACTCCAGCTCCTTCCAAAATAATGCTCACACACAATTCCAGGACAATACTCCCACAAGACAATATAGCCTATGTAAGGTCACCAAGATTCATTTTTTGGTTCCTGGAAAATGCAAAAGTACAGTTTTACCACAACTGTCCATTAATTACAGTCATGCAGTAATGCACATGCCTATTTGAGTGGAATAAACATTGACCTAAGAAAGATGTGTTCCCATGTATGAAATATTTTAGCTCCAAAATTCACTTCCACTGATAATCTTTTTTGTCCACATTGCTTCAATAGTAGTTTTACTCCAGCATCTCTTCTGAGTGAGAAACTTCTGCCCAGTGCAGCTCCAGAAACTGACCTGTGGCAAGCTGTGACGGTATCTGTTGGATTTCCTTTCTTTTATAGTCTTCTGATAGTCTAACAGCAGCTTAGTACCTTCAAATGAATCCATATGACCTCATGCAACACACACCTTCAGAGCCTTATCATAAAAATGCCATTTTATGGCTTCAGCACTGTCCAAATGGCACTGACACATGCATAGACAGCTGTTTTCAGTACATAGGCCAGCAGTCACAGGCATTTTTATCTAAAGTCACAGCCGAGAATGATAGCCATTTCTTCATGAGATGTGAAAGGATTGACAAATATTTCTGGAACTCTTTCTCAGAAAGTCAAAAATTTGAATTCAGACCACTGCTTTTCATAAGACTTTCCAAACCAACATCTTTCATCCCTAACCACTGAAATTGTGTCATTAGGGCAGTGTGGCAAAAATATAGGATCCATCAAGTCAGTGAGAGCACAGAAAATCCAGAACATGATTCTGTACTGTGGTAATCTGGAAAATTCCTAGTGAGAGATATTACTCAGACTTCTGGACAACTTCCAGAGCCCTACAAACATATTTCAAAATGTGTATTTAACATGAAGTGGATGAATGCATGGAAAACCACAGAAACAGAGATTAAACCATAAGATCCTTCAGCTGCACGAACCCATTGTCAGCAAGGCTGAGAAAGTAGGGACCTTTTTTTTTCTTTGTCCTAATCTTACAGTTCTTACTATAGCTGGCCACAGCTTCAACAAGAAAGACAATAGACAAAATTCCAGACCAGTTCTTTAAACACTACCAGTACGCTGAATGAGGAACTGCTCTTCCTGTAAAAAAAAAAAACAACATTGTAGGCTTTTGTTTAGTTGGATTTTTTTGGGGGGGGTTGTTTGCCTGGTGACAGCTTTTTGTTTGGTTGATTGGATGGTTAGGGGTTTTGTTTAGTTGGTTGGGATCGAATCTGAGAATATTACCTAGGTTTACACATTACACTTCTCCAGCCACACCTTGGCCTCCAATAGTGAATTTGGGCACCAATAAATAACGTGGAAGAGAGCTGAATAGAAAATAACTGAAGAAAGATGGTCACTGATAAAGAGATTGTGCTAATCAGGTATGAGATGATAAACATCATAGAAACACTTGATTTGGCAGCAGCTTACTCTTAAGTTTTTCCTGCTGAAAAATAAGAGGAAAAAATAGGGAATACCTGATTAGGGAATTTTACTGAACCTCTGAAGTTGAAAGTCTTGTAATGGAGTTAGTCTTAAAGCAAAAAAATTCCTGTACTGAATATAACTTGAAGTCCAGTCTTCACAGATTCCTGCTATGTACCGTGACTAGCTGACATACATTTGCTGCAGAAGATAGAAAGAAATACTGATTAAAACAGTTCTCAGGAAAAAATGTATCTTCAAAGTAATTTTTACTGCCCAGTTAAGATCACTGTGAATGCTGAAGACATAGTTCAGAAAACCAAGTTAGGGGGGAAAAAACCCACCAAAACATTATGGAAGCTGTTTTTGCTGTGGGAACTCAACTATGCAAAATACACGATTTTTGTGCAGTTTTGCTTTATTCCTTCGTGCAGCAGACAATTCTTTATTTACCCACAAGATGGCACCAGAAGATGGTATAAAATTTAGTCCTGTGCAAGGCCTCCCATACCTTGACTTTCTTTATCTGCATCTTTGCCTCCAAAGTGCCAGAAGTATACTATGTATGGCACAGACACAGAAATTTGCACCTGCCAAACACTTAAAATTTAGATATAGTTTTAATAAAGAGTAAATGCAGTACTCATCTCAGATTGACTCAAATAGGCCTTTTGTCACATGTTAGATCAATACTTAAAAATACATATTTTGAAAAAATATCTCAGTCATGGTTTAAAAGATAAAGGTTAATTCCTAGGTAAGAATATTTCTTCAGTAACATAATTTGAGTTTACTATTTGATATTCTTTTAAAGGTAGAGTGATATACATTTTATTAAACAGCCCTACATTTCATAATATTAAAACATTTTTCAAAGATAATAGAAATTAATGTAAATTTTCATGGGTTTCTGTCTAAAGGGGGAAATTTTTTTTAGTGAGGCAACTTCTAGGGAACATAAAGCCGATGAAACTTTGTTTATATTCTAATTTTTTATTTATTAAATCTTAAGGAAAGTTTTTGTTTCTGTAGTAATACAAAGTCTATAATGAATGTTCATATTACCCTCTTCTGGAAATCTTCCACATAAATATATGTTCTTTGCAAATTGAAATAAAGCCCTTAGGAGTTATTTATTCATTAGTTCCTGTAACAAAGAAATTTAGAAAAGTATTCGTTGAAATTTTTTAAGATGATTGAATCATAAAACTTGTACCAAAATTGAGCTTTTACAAAAGAAAATCCCTATACCTTTGTAAAAACAAAATATATAATTAAATTAAAAAAATAATCCGATTTACTTCAGAACTCAGGTGTCCTTTCTTCTTATAAAAGATCCAGTTTATGTACATAATGAAAATATGTATGAAAAGTATTACAAAAAACAAAACCCTAAGAAGAGAAAACTAGCTAAGGAAATTTTAAACCTTATGTCACAGCGCAATGTAAATGCTAATAATATGTAGATTATTTGCTAAAGCTGCAAAAAGTAAAGAGAAGCATATAATAAATCAGAAATATATTCTAGTAAGGTCTATATGCTAAATGAGTAATTTGTCCTTCTCTTCTCAAAACTCACAAGGAAACATAAAAAAGAAAGTCCTGAATGCTCATGAGAAACAGTCAGTGATTGTGCAAAGAGTAAATGTAAATTTTTACATGACAACCAAAGGCAACAGACCAGCATGGCTGAGTCAAGGTCTGCTGGTCAAACTTAAGGACAAGAAGAAAATGAACAAGCAGCGGACACAGAGATGAGATTAGAGATGAAGTTCAGTTTTTCAGGGATGGGATCAGGAAAGTCAAGATGCAGCTGGAGCTGAATTTGGCAAGGGGTGCAAAGAACAGGAAGAAGGGCTTCTACAGGAATGTCAGTCTGAAATGAAGATCAAAGAAAGTGTACCCTCCTGATAAACATGACTGGCAAATTGGTAACAATGGACAAGGAGAAAGCTGAGGTGCTCAGTCTCTATTGGCAACCTCTCTTCCCACACCTCTCAAACAGATGGGCAGCAGGATGGGAACTGTGGGAGCAAAAATCCTTCCCACTGTGAGAGGTTTGTGACCAGTTGAGAAACCTAAGTAAGCCTATGAGACCTCCTGAGATTCATCCTAGAATCCTGAGGGAACTGGCTGATGTAGTTGCCAAGTCACTCTCCACAATATTTGAAGTCACTGAGGTGAAGTCCTGGTGATTGAAAAAAGAGAAATACTGCAACCATCTTTAAAAAGGGTAGAGTGGAAGCCACTGAGAGCTACTAACCTGTCAGCCTCCCCTCACACAGTCCCCCACAACATCCTTCTCTCTAAATCGGAGAGATATGGATTTGATGGCTTGTCTGTTCAGTGAATGGGGGATTAGGTGGATGGTTCCAGCCAGAGGGTAGTGGTCAACAGCTGAATGTCCTAAAGGGCATCAGTGACAAGTGGAGCCCCTCAGTTGTCTGTACTGGAACCAGTACTGCTTAATATCTTCATTGGTGACATAGACAGAGGGATCAAGTGCACCCTCAGCAAATTTGCAGATGATACCAAGCTGAGCAGTGTGGTTGACACACCTGAAGAACAGGATGCCATCTGAAGGGATCTGGAGAAGCTTGAGATGTAGGCCCATGGGAATCTTATGAAGTTTAACAAGACCAAGTGCAAGGTGCTGCACCTGGATTGGGGAAATCCCCGGTATCAACAGAGGCTAGGGGGTGAACAGACAGAGAGCAGCCCTGCTGAGAAGGACTTGGGGGTGCTGATGGATGAGAGGCTGGACATGAGCCATCAACATGTTTGTGCAGCCCAGATGTGTCCTGGGCTGCATTTAAAGCAGTGTGGCCAGCAGGATGAGGGAGGGGATTCTGCCCCCATGCTGTGCTCCAGTGAGACCCCACCTGAAACACTGCATCCAGCTCTGGGGTCCCAGCACAGGAAAAACATGGACCTGTGGGAGAAAGTCCAGAGGAGCTAGGACAAAAAAGATCAGAGGGATAGAACATCTCTCATATGAGATTAGGCTGTAAGAACTGGGGTTTTTCAGCCTGGAGAAGGCTCTGGGGACAACTTATTGAGGCCTTTCAATACTTAAAGGGACTAGTAAGAAACATGGGCAAAGACTTTTTACAAGGTACTGTTGCAATAGGATAAGGAGTAATGGCTTTAAATTGCAAGACAATTTAGAGTAGATATGAGGAGGACATTTTTTACAATGAACGTGGCGAAACACTGAAACAGATTTCCCAGAGAGGTGGTAGATGCCGCATTCACAGTCAGATTGGATATCATTCTGAGCATCTAGACGTAGCTGAAGATGTCCCTGTCCATTCCAGGAAGGGTTGCACTAGATGACATTTAAAGGTCACTTCCAACCCAACATAATTTTTCTGATCCTCAGTGACTGCCTCATATGCTATCAACACTGGATGTCTGACTTCTTTTTTAATCTAAAATTTTTTAATCTAAAGAAGTATTTTAGAATGAAAACAGATTAGACAGTAATCTGATTTTAACTCTGTGAATTGCAGATAATTTCACTAAACTGAGGGAAATGTGTAAATTGCACTCAGAATTCATACTGGTATAGCAGAAACCAGAACAGAGACCTTAGTGTCAAAGTTCTCTTTTCAATAAAATTTGAGTGAGATTTTAAAATTAGAACTATTAAAATCCCTTTGTGAAGTCATAGAAATAATCTAACAAAGTTTCCATTCTATATTTTTGACACTCATGCTGTAGTAGGGAGGTCTGGTCTGAACATATCTATTTTTTTAGATTACAACATCATTGTATTCAGCAACAAAGTGAGCTTGTACATTTCAAATATGATCACTATGTCGTTTACCTATGTATAGTTTACATGAATACATGCTGCTCAACTTTTTTTCCTATTTACCACAAAATGTGTGGATTCCCTACATGGATGGGCAGTCAGTGTCACCCTGTATGTAAATAACTGCTCACTGGTGTGGTTAAAAGGTTCATTTTTCTTTCTGCAAAAGAAGCATTGCTTTTTACACCACTAACTACTTGTAGGAAATCTCAGTCTTTCCATAATTTAACTCAGCTGGGAGTTTCCTGATATGTTCCACTGAAAGGGACACGTTTTAGAAAACTGTCACCATTGCAGCACATTTTTAAACAACAACAGTGAATGTCTGCAGACTGATATCATAAAGAGTGTGTTTCTTAAGAGAATGTATGCTTTTTCACTTCAGCTGCCTCTAGGGTCCATATAGGCAAAGCACAGCAAGTGTCACTTGAGTCACTGTCTGTTGATGTTTTAAAATAGAGGATAATAATAATAATAATACTAAAAAAAAAAGTGCTTTGACTTTCATAAACATTATACCTAACTTCAAACTCATAACCTGTATGACCTTGTATATAAAAACTAGTGCTAAACAACGAGAATGCAAACTCAGGCATGTAAAAGTTAGAAAACAACAGAATGAAAGTTTCCCTTTGCCTTGAATGTTTCTGTTCAATAAGTGTATTAAATGTATGTCTTTAACTGCATTCCATTTTCTTCCACTGCACTTCCTTCCCATTTGGCACACAGGATGCATGGCAATGACAAGCTGTCCCCATTTCCTCCTCTGTTTGAGGTGTACCACCAATACATAATTTCTACATTTTGTTCAAGATACATAATGAAACCAAAATGGCATATATCTTGATATTCCCACTCATCCTTTCTATTCTTATTGTGAGAGTGTTTAAATGCTTCATATCTCCTAAGAGGCAGAGTTTTCCATCACCTCTGTGGTCCTTAAAGAAGAGGTCATCAACCTGCTTCAGTGTTACACGTAGTGTATTCTAACCTCCATTTAGAAATTTGATTTGAATGCTAAGTGCTGCAGGATGCGACACTCTGTTCTTGCTCATGATGGAAAATTTCCATTTATTCTCTCTTTAAAACCTGAAATAAAGTCACAATCAGAATATTTTGTATGTGAAAAAACCTGACATTCCAGTATTGCTTCTCTGAGCATGAGAAATTCACAAAACGTCCTTTTGTTTAAATAACAGGTACCAGATGTCACAGCAAGTAAACTACACCTCAGCTGCCTGTGGATTAGCAAATTCCCTGTGTTCAACATTGCTTAGATTAATTGGCAAGCCATTTGCTTTTGACGTGCTGCTATTTGCACTGCAGGACAGGGCACAGCCTCAGCTACATGATTGCATCAAAGTCTACTAAAAAAAAGCTTCAGCTTTAGCAACTATATTAATTAAAATAAGCAACAGACGAAGCCCCCCAAAACCAACATGCGTATTTATGGCTTATGCTTCAAACATGTTTCTTCTGCATATAACCCACAAATAAAAGTGCCTTCAACAATTCTATCTTAAGATATTTTAACAGCTAAAAACATTTTCAAAAACTCTGACTGCTCATTTATAAATCAGAACTGGTATTATGTAGTTTTGTAGAACTTCTTGCTGTCACTCAAGAGGACAAATTGTATATAAAATAAAAATGTGAGATGGGAATACCTATGGTAATCTGAATCTACTGGTAAAGTTTTAGGCTATTTATTTGAGTCAGGTTGTTCAAGGTCTACGGGACTCAAAGAATCCTTTTTCTCTAGTGTCAATCATAAAATAAGCAAGTAAAACTGTAATCCCTATATCCTACAAAGCACTAAATTGCTCATATTTCTCATCATCCTCATATTTTTTAGGCAGCATCACAGAGTAGAATGGCAATATTACTTCATTATTCTACAGAAATATTGGGAAATAAAAATTATATTTCTTTTCAGACTCTGGATTGTATAATTTGAAGTGCAAATAACTTGGAATTTCAAGCATTGAAATATTGAACAAGCATTCAATATACTATGCTAGTTTCATCCCTTTGAATTAGAGTCAAAAGCAGCCTGAAACTGAAAAAAATTCAGTGGGGGAAAAAAAAGAAAAAGGAAGTAAACAAAGATCAAATTTGTTCAGGAAGAGAGACTGTTAAAAAAACCTCACTTAAATTAATATTAACTTTTAAATTATTTGTTTAAAACCAGAATGAAACTAATCATTCAGACTCCATGTCTAGCAGTTTTGCTGCAAAAGTAGATCTAAATGCTATGTCCATAATACTTCTCCATGATAAGGATGAGAAAAGACTGAGAAAAGCTTCTGAAAGGTTTTGCAGTCAGATGTTTGACAGCAACAGCTGTCTCCAGGCTGTACACGACTGCAGCATGTGTGTTTCAAGCCCAGTTGGGAGCTGATTAATACTGACAATTTTGGTCCAGGAGCAGCCTCACATAAGGCCAGGTCTACTCCACTGTCATAAAGCCTTCCTTCTGACTCCTCCGATGGGACGTGCTGCTTTTGGTATTCGGAAAGCCACACAGGAGGTTGGTGCTGGTGGTAACGTGCATCTCAGGAGCCAGAGAAGCCCTGGCAATACGCAGAGGCCTGTCAGGTTGCCTCTGAGCACTTGGGCTCTGGAGCTCTGATGGGTCTACCAGAGCACCACCTCTGCCCTGCCACTGATCAACAGGAAGAACAGGAACAAGGCCTAGGACATATATAGCTTGACCAAATCTTCCCCTTCAATGCCTTTCAGAGATTCCTCTGTGATACAGGTACTACAGTGGAAAGAAGAATGCTGCTAGGTGTCTTCTTCTGTCACCTCTAAGATATATAGATATAGATATATATATATAGATAGATATATATGGCATGATTTACTACCTTATTCCTGCTATGCTGAGAAGAATGTTCCCAACCTGAGTCCTCTAGACTGAGTAAAATCCCTGTTCCACTTCCGCCCTAGACAGAGACATTTCCCAGAACAGAGACAAATGTTCACCACATCCCTTCCTAGAAAAGCTAACTTGTAACATTTACATGACTGTCTCAAGCCCAGGGTTTGGCTAATGTGAACAGAGAATTATATGTTGCCATCCCCCCTAATGCTGATTTTATAGACCTCTATCATATTTCCCCTAACATTTTTTAGATTAAATGCTCTTAGCTTATTCAGTCATTTCTTGTACAGAAACTATTTGGTATTTTGCTGCTTTCTCTGTACTTTTCCCAAGTCTATTGTATACTTCTTTAGAATCAGAGCTGCTTGATTCAAGATGTGGCAAAGTCAGCTACCAGCATTATGGTGCCTTGTGTGTTGTTCCATCTCCTTTTCCTAATTGTACCTAGCATTTTATTTGTTTTTCTGAACACTGGTATTATAAAACTGGTATTTCAGGAAATGGTTTTTTACACCCCAAGATATCAGTCTTGAGAGGTAATGGTTAGTTCAGAGCCTATAATTTTATAGGTGAAATTAGGATTGTTTTTCTCCCATGTACATCATGTTGTATTATTTACACTGAATTTCATTTGTCACTTTTTTGCCCTTCATTCTTACAGTCTTCTTTTAATTCCTCACAGTTAGCTTTCAAACTTATTGCCTTGAATAATACAGTATTATCAGCAGCCTTTTTCTTTTCAGTAATCTCCTGCTTTCCAGGTCAGGGATGAATATGTTTTACAGTACAGGCCCCTGCTTACCAGCATTGATGACCTGTCTCCACTTCAAGGACTGACGACTTGCTCCTATTTGTGTTTTTCTTTCTCCTAACCAGTCATTTATCCATGCAGCAAATGCCTTTGCTCATGCCACCTAATTTACTTAAAAGCTTTGTGTGAGATACGTTGTCCAAAGGCCTTTAGAAATCTATGTAAACGAAATAAATTCCCCCTCTTCTCCCACAATCACTCAGTTTCAGATAAGTCTCCTGCTGAGAGCAGCTCCCTAATGGGACTCTCATCTCCCCTTGTTCTTCTGCAAGGTTCAGCACTGAAACCTCTCAACAATGACCTTTTTCTGCTTCTTTGTTTTTAGTATACATTTTGTATTCTGATCATCAAACGGCCATGTAAACTTCTTGATCCTGATGTGTGTAAAAAAAGAATACTGGTTTTGTTTCCCTTTGCCGCTTGTTTGTTCTTCTTAATTACTCTTTATCTATAATCCCTCCTAGTTTCCTTTAAATGTAAGTGTGTGACTTCAGCTTTTTTTTTTTAATTGCTTCTAGAAACCTCCCTTATATTACTACTCAATTTTTGCTTTAAATCTTATGGTCTAACTTGCTTTAGAGGGGTATTAAAAATATTGATTCTTTTTTATGAAACAAGTTGCATGTTCCTTTTTTTTTCCTCTTCACCCAGAAAAACTGACTTTCTGAATTGCTGCTCTGTTTATAGTGGGAACACAAGAGAAACAAAAATGACATTTACTCTCTCAAGTGATCCAGAGAACACTTTTCTTATGAAAACCTTCTATGCACACAACTGGAAATGATCTTTTAACCAAGTTTATTCCTGGGGGTTTTTTGGGGGGGTGGCAAGGAGATAATTAGAATAGATTGGCTTAAGTGCATGAGTCAAATTTTTCTTGCAAAATTTAAAACAGGCAACAGAGATTTGAACTGATAAGAGAATGAAAGCCGAGACAATAGAAATTAATCATGATTTGCATTTCTGGGCAAGTAGTTGGGGAGAAACATTGTCCCTTGGGTCATGTGCCAGGAAGTGTGTATTAATTTTCTGCCTTGCTGTAGATGTCGTGAGTGAAAAGCATAGAGAAAAGGATGTGTTCTGAACATTTCAGAATCAGGTCTGTGCCTTTAATATTCCTTCATGGAATCATTTTAACTACCACCTACTTTGGATTACTGTAATTTCCCCAGGCTTAAATTGAAGTAATTTACAAAAAGATCCTGACATCTTTCTTAAAGGTTACAGAGTAAAGAGAAAAAGACCAAAAGATCAAATTTCACAAAGAACAATTAAGTAGAAAACCATGTGTGATGAAAATAATCAAAAATTAAGATTTTTTGCTAGAAAAGACTGTGGTTACAGCCTTTCATATAGCAAGAACACTAACATTCTAGATCACAACTCTTTATCTGGAATAATATTTTATTTGTTTAAATATATGCCACTGTAATTTTTGTCTTTTTGTTCTTTATCATGCCATGATTTCATTTTTTAAAGTTAAGTGTCACTTACATTTTTCTTGAGGTACAACTAGTGTGACAGAAAGGAAGCCATTTATTATTTCATCAGAAGTTATGTATCTCTATCGCCATGCATGTCAGCTGCTGATGAAATGAGGCCCTTCCATTTGGGACCCTTTTATATTGCCACAACAAACAGAAAAAGAAGGAAGACTGAGTAATAATGAACTACATAACTGAAGAGTTACTATTATATTTGTATAGTCTATATGATACTATCTTTGCACTGTCTTAGTTTTTACATTGTCTTATCCAGTATTTTACTTTACAGTGTGTATATAATAGAATAACCTGATAAGCAGTTAAAACTGTGTCAACACTTCCTTCACTCAAAAGGCTTTGACTTGAGTAGGGTTGAGGCTTAAGCTTGACAGGCAGGCTGGGTTCTGTATAAGCAGCTCATACAGTGGTGGAAAAAGAAGTAAGATAATAACAATTTTTCAGGGACTGACAAAAGAGAATGAGTTTGGTCTTCTTTCCCTGTACTCAGAGGGGCGTATTAGACAGAATCTCATTCATTGAATGCAGTTTGTTGGTCCATTCTGACACCTCTGCTCCAGTTAAAATGAGTTCAATTAACTAGAAATTCAGCTTGAAGGCCTTTTCTCACAGGTAAGAAGTGTTTGTAATTTGCCTCTGGCAATGTAGTGTTGTCAGAGCCTTGGTAAACATCAAAAGTGAGACAATTCTTGTTTCTTAGTCTCCAAACCTCCAATTTGACTGCAAAGGGTTACCACAAAGCCATATCTGTACTCAGGTACTGGTCAGGTATTTGACCAGAGATCATGTCAGAATACTCCAGCCTCTCAAACCTATCTAATTAAAAAAGCGTGTTGCCTAAAAACAGGATTTTAAAAAAATACTGATATTTTCTCCTGTTAATATAAGTATCAATAGAAACAATAATATGAACTGTTATGAGTAAAATAAAATGTAGCTTGAAATTGCCAGAAAATAATTGCTAGCTTTTGTGGTGGATTAGCCTTGGCTAATACCCAGACACCCACACAGACACTCCTTTACTTCTCTTCAAGGCTAAGAAAGGTCAAGGTCAAGATAAAGACAGGGAGTTTATTTACTAAGTACTGTCATGGGCAAAAAAGGTTTGAACAGTAATTAAAAATATATAAAGCACTACCCTTTCTGAAATTTAAGGGCCATTTAGAAATAGATATATGGAGCAGCCTTTTGTAAAAGTTTTGTTTGATATTTACATACTTGTGCTCAAATGAAAGGATACCTCTTAGATAACCAGCTGAACCTCAATGTATGTACCCTTTAACCAAATTCCAAAATATTTTAGATTTTATTTTTCATTGCTAATGATTTTTTCAAATGAATAAGAAATGTTTGGAAGGTTTTCTGTAGAATATCCTTAAATGAAGTTTCGTCAGCCACTTAATAGAATTTGAAAAAAGAAGGTGCATTGCACTACTCAGACAATAAATAAGCTTTTATTTCCTCACAGGGAAAGACAAACAGTAATGTAATAAAGATGTAGACAGTCTAACAAACAGTCTTGACAAATGTAATGGAAGGAATTCTAACACAAATCTACACACAATTCAACAGTTGTAATGCAGAATTAATCTTTTATCACCCACAAATGTTGAATGAGAACATATTTAAATGCAGTAAATTGTAGACCGGTAGCAGGTGAAAAGAGAAACTAAAGACAACAGACAAATCTTTAGTAAAATTTAATTTTAGCTGGGTAATCTATCTTGCTCACATAGTCAACAATGCCCAAGATGAAAGTCATATCCAAACTTATATTTCCTAGAACCTACTAGATATGAAATATACTTCTCTGAGTTTAATTTAAGTAAAATAAGAGGTCAGTTATAGGGAAAAAGTTTTAGACTGACTAATTTGATATTTAGTTTTGATTTGATATATACAGTGCAGTTAATTGCTTTCACATGCCCCTAGGAATGTAACAATGTAATATTTTAAATTTACTTACGATTTCATTATAATGTGGAAAACATAATATGGAAAATGGTTTTAACATATTCACTTATCTTAAAACTCCTTAATGATATCTTAAATAGGTTACTATTTATGCAGAATTAAGCACTTAAATTTGGCCTAGAGAATTTCAGACAGGTAGAAGAAAACATTTGTAAGCATTTGAGACTCTGATTTAGGTTTTTAATTCACATATCAATTAATGTGACAAGGCTGACTGGAATTTTGAAAATTTTTTTTGCACACCACTTTTAATTTGTTTAGAGACAAAAATAGTTCACAAACAATATTTTCTGGACACTATAAAATGATTAATACATTTGAGAGTGTTCTAATTTGCCCACAGAGAATTCAAGAACACAGAGAGGTGAAATTCAATGAATAAATTAGAAAAAAACTTTCTCAGCTTAAGTTAGAATGCACAGATCAGCAAATTTAGTCACCTCCTTTCAGTGCTTACACTGATGCATATATCATCCCAGCATTTTTTAAACTTGCATTATCTTAGGGATGCTGTTTGTAGTTGTTAATGTGTCAGTCATTTCTATTGTTTATTAATGGCTGTCAGACTAATTTTTTTCATCAAAATAGAGCATCATAATTAAATTTGAAGCTTATCTTGCTGATATTTTTTATATCACGTAATGTATTCTACATGTTATCCTGCTTTTTAGATATGGCACATAGAAATAATTGAAAAGAATACCAGTGAAAAGAATGTTATCTTAATTGAGAAATTCTTAGGGTTAAAGTAAAAAAGACATCTAAAAAAATGAACTGAACAAAAGAATTCAAGAAAAAAAATAATTTTCATACCCAGATAATACTTGAATTGTTCCATACTGGGGAGAAATCTCCTTTATGCTGACTGTGTAGCTAAATGCCAGTTAAGGCTCATTTTTTGGTGATAACTGGATCTTAGGAAAATCTTATGT
>WEIT01013490.1:649-13785 GCA_013389985.1 Dryoscopus gambensis | reverse complement strand
ACTCTCCTACACCCAGTTTACCAGGAAAAAAACTCTAAATTTTCAATGCCCAATGATTTACTTTATCTACATCATCTTCTAGCTCCATTTTTTCATCTTATAGCTTTCATATGAATGATTTCTGCTTGTGATGTGCTCACGGCATCCTTATGAACCAAACTGCTTGCTTCCATCATTTGCTTGCTTCTCTATATAGAGAAGATTTAACCAAATCAGACTAACTTGTCCTTTTTTTGGTTTTGACACCACTTCCTCCAACTTTATTTTGAATCGCCAAGGAATCCATTTAGCCCTCAGATGTTGGGTTCCAAAATGCAGAAGACTACAGATGTAATACTTGACAGATAGTAATTTTAAGCCAAGAAACCACTGAAAATACAAATCATCATGACTGCCCATGAGATTAGATAGGTCTAATTGCTATGGAAAAAAAGAAATTTTTAAAAAAGGCAACCCACAAACAAAGAAAACAAAAAGCCCACACCCAGAAAGACAGCACAAAGGTGCAGTTTGATCACCAGGAGCTTAGTAAATACTTCAGGAGCTAAAGAGACCCAAAAGGTAGATTCTCAAGCCAACAGTGATCTCAACTAACTATTAAAGATTATGACAATGGTTACAATTATGACAACTGCAAAAATGTTTGTTCAATTCACTGACAGATGGTATAAGAGAGACACCACACAAAAGCTGAATGAAAGAACACAGTTACAGAGGTAAATAACTTGGGATAAGATGGCAGCCAGATCATTTTGAGACAGCCAAGAAAAATCTCTGCCCCAGCCAAAAAAGATCATGTAACTCCAAATAAACCGGGTGCAGTGCCCCTGAAATGTGACCACACTGGGGAAGCAGAATGGAAAAGAGGTAAGCGGCAAGATGGTTCATTACATGGCAATTCCTGCCCTGAACAAATCAGAAGTCGTTTCATGAGGCAGATGGGGAAGAAGTCTGGGACTGCTGGGCACTCCTGTGGGGCTGCTGAAGAGCTGCAGCAGATAGGAAATGCATGGTGAAAGTACAACGGTCACTGACAACCCTGACTGACACAGCAGCCAGAAGGAAACTGCACAGACAGACCATTATCTGTTCAACAGGATGGGCAAGAACTGGAGCAGCAATACACTCCTGTCAGGCCAGGGTTAAACAGCATCATACAATGACACTTTAAAAAGAAAAAGTTCTAGTCTTTTTTGGCAGGATAGGCAGGCACCATGCTAAAATATACTTGCACACTGTACTAAAAAGTGAAAGGGATCACACTAGACACTGAAATTCTACTAGCTGCATTATCAAGCTGTTTTAAAACTGTCTCACAATTTTTTGAAACGTTCCTTGCACAGATTTGCCCTATGAGATCAACTGATCTCAAAGAACTCCCACGAAAGTTGTCGTGATGGCCACATACAATTACTAACAGGCAAAACATACAAAACTAATCTTTTCTGGAGAAGCCAGCTTAGTAGTGTGTACACAAGATCTGTGCCAGTGGTACTCAGTGCAATAAAAAAGCCACTGACATGTTTATTTAATGTATTAGTGTATATGTAAGCTGCAGACTATCTCTTGAAGCAGTCTCCCTTATCAGTAACTCTAACTTGAAGAAAAATCCATTTCCTTTGCAAATCTGATGACTAGCATGATCCTGATCATTTGAGTAGGACACTTAAGTCAAACAGTTAAGAAAGACAAATTCTTTGTGAATATTGTAAGCACTGCTCAAACTTGTCAGGTAAATTATCTGTGGCTACAGCCAATCCCAGGCACTTTAGGGGAATACAGCCATTTGTCTCCTGCTACACTGCAGAGAAAGGAGAGAAGATTTGTCCTGAGCCCTGCAAACTGTCAGTTTTCAGGCCTACTGCATGCAGTTGTGCAACTAGCCATGAAAGCAAATGTATTCCTACATAAAAATAAAAATAAATAAAAAATTAAGAGATATACTAATTCACATGTTCATTTATAAGTAAGCATCACAATGATTCAATCATACCTCCACTCATCCTTAGCATAAAAAAAAGTAATTTATTCTAGAAGCTAGAAAAGTTAAAAAGATACTCCTCAAAAGCTATTCAATCTCCCATTAAGAATTGTTTACAGCAATAAAAACACTTGAGAACAACTATCCTGTTATCTGCCTTTCCCTCCACAGCAGTCATCTGTGAGTGTTTACAAAGAAAACAGGACAGGTCATACTGATACTGATGCCTTATCCTGGGCTTAGAATTAAAAGCCAAACACGGTTAGAGGTGAAAAAGGGATTTTACCTCAGAGTTTATTAAGGATCCTTAGATCCAGGCAGGAGCACTCCGCAAGAATGCCCACCCTGGACCGAGGCACGGAATGCACGTTGGAAAATGCACACCAGAGGATACACCGAAAAGCCCCCCCACGATCGNCTTAACAGAACTTTGGGTCTAAGCTAGTTATCGAATTTAGGGAATTACAAGTATGTGGGTTAAAAGCACTGAGAGTACAGAAAAGCTGCATAAAAGCGTATATGAAGGGGGATATGAGAGGAATATATTAAAAAGCAAAAATTATTCTGGCATCAATACCTTCCCTGATAGAAGTCCCCAGCTCTGTGGCTTAGGGTACTTCTGAGACAGAGATTGCACCTTATCATTTAATTGGTTTTTCTTTTAATGTCTTCAGCCCTTCATAAATTCCTCTTTATCTGAAAAACCAAATTATTTCAGTGTCTGTCTTGGGGATATAGTCATGCCTTTATCAGCAAAGTTGAGCCCCACTGTTTCAGTAGAGCTCTGTTTTGTTGAAATCACTTTTAAAATTTTCTTTTAAATCAGAGTAATACATGGAATTTCTCAGCATTGTACTATTACACTGTGGCCCTTCTGTCACCACCATGGGGACTCACAGGCTTTTTAAACTCTCTGAAGTGTGTGTATTACAATTCAAAAAGTTGTTCTAACAGTGGTATTAACACTAGTAGATACAAAGGCAAAATGAATTATTTCTTCTTACATGTTAATGTGTATTTATAAATTCAAGAATAGCATTGTCCTTTCTACCAGTCTCATTATCCAAACTGGCCCATTCACTGAAAAGAGCCTCTATAAAACACTATCATTACTTAGCTGTATGTTACTGGAAATGTCCAGTAGGAAGGAACTATTTGCATCAAATTAACACTGAGATAGAAATATACCTGTTACAGGATTCGAAACATATATGAATACTAGTATTAAATACACTTTAAAGAATTCCATTAGTCAACAAGAATAACCCCCACAATATCTTTTATTTAAGGACAGTAAGTGAGTAAAGCATGAAAACTCTTATTAGAAGAGCAAAATGTTTAAAATCAGTATGAAGGACCAGCTTATACATAAGTAATATACACATTACTTATACATACATCAAACTACTCCAAAATTTCTCTGAAAGTTACTAGTAAGTATGAGTAATATTTAAGATAGATACTGACATAAATAACAAAGGCTTTTGAAGGAATATTTCTTAATGGAAAAGAATTTAGGAGACAAAAATACAATCACAGCAAATCGCTGAGGGAAAATCTACCAAGATGGATGGAAATTTAAATGTAAAAAAAAAAGGAAAAGAAAATTCAGGCTAGACAAAACCAACAAATATGTGTGACTGGGCATGAAGCTCTTTGTAAGTTTCAGATAGGTGAACACATACTTCATATATATTACTAGACCATTTGCCAGTTAATCTGCTTGAAAAGGCTGTCAGAAAACAATACAAAGCCTCAGAACTGAGTCTCTCCTGACTAAGAGTAAACAGAGCTAAATACTACAATTATTAAGATTTCATTTTTAGGAAACATTTCCAAACATGTTATCTCTGAAAGCAAGGTTTTATTTTTCACTTTTAAACCAAATTATACTTTTTGACATTCACTTTTTAATTATTATAGGTTTTAAGAACAAGCTATTTAAATACGGATCGTCCTTCTCACACACCCTTGCTCAACAATTAACCTAACATGTTCATTAGTTTTATCTTTTGAATTCTTCATGCTATGCAACATGATTTATCTATGTACCCAATCATAGATGTCTCTTTTTTGAATAAAGGTAAAAGACCAGGCAAAAAGATACCTATTTTGAAAAAATAAATTAATCTTGTTCCAACACCTATGACTATAAACTGAACTGCTGCCAGATCAGACTGTAATCTCAGATTTCTCTTAAACAGATCAAAACCCTCTGACAACTCCAACTCCTATTTCTAAAGCATGGAAAATAAAAAAGAAACAAAACAGTGACTAGCTTGTACTTTCACCATATTTTTTTGTATACATATACTTGGCTATATTTAAAAAGTGTTCATTTTGCAAATGAACAATGTCACTAATGCTAGAGAACTGGATGTCACCAATACTAGAGAACTGCAATGGAATTAGTAACTCCTAAGATAATTTGATCATTCATTAGATTTGCAGAGGTTACCAACAGTAATACTCTCTACTACACAGTATTTTTGATGTCTTTCTAAAAGCTTCACTTCAGCACATCCTTAGTCTTACAGAAAGTGGTACACCACAACAGCATTCTGCCCTAAAATAAAGAACATGTCTTATTTGGTTTCTTCCTCAAAAACCTCAAACCAAAAAGAGCTATTTAGACCAAGGAAGGAAAAGAATAACATACATGTTACACATCACTCATCAGAAACAGCTTTTTCTATTATTAGTTTTCCATGTCTTTAATGCTGCCATAGACAACCAAAGTCTGTCTCTGTTGGACTTTGTTCTGATACTTAGCTTGGGTGGATAAATTCTAGGTTACAGCCAGAAAAACTATTGCTGCTATAAGTTCTAGTTCTCCTGATTTATACAAATCTTTTAAATAATTGCACTGTAAATGAAACACTTCCATACTACTTTTTCTAAACTGCAGATGCAGTTGAAAAAGTAAAATTAAACTCAGTTCTGAAAAAAATTTTTAAAGCTGTCATTTGTATTCATCAGTGTTGGCAATGTAACACTAGAACAGCAGTTGCAAGTTTATCACAGTCAGTAGAATTATCAGTGCCCTTAGGACAGATGACTCCTGATCCACACATAAAAAATTTATGGAAGCGCATCAGAAATATAGAGCCACCTACCTAAGTGACAAGGGTGAGTCCAAAAATATTCAGAAACTACCTAGAAATTCAGCATTTGCACTATCACCAGAACATAGGAAATACTTAATTTCTTGTGTTCTGAACCTCAAAAGTGATTGCAACTTTTATTGCATTCTCAGTACTGAGCCAAAATTTAGATGGAGTTACACAGATGTAGCTAGCTCAAACTGGGCTAGAGAATAAACCAGAAATATCTACATATCTACCCCAAGTCACCTGCTAATAATTTCTCTATCAGTACATTCAGAATAAGTCCAGCAACTAATACATAAAGCTTTTTTTCAAAGGACATTGACACTGAGCAGATCAAGCAGCATGTAGGGCAATATTTTTTAGAGTGTGCTAATGCAACCAAGTCTGGGGAAAAGGAAAGCTAGCAAAACTAATTATATAGGTGTGGTTGGGGGCATCCTGCCACACAGCAGAAAATAGGAAGCAACTAGTCTAGACCTCTGGCAGAAGGGAAACACAGCTAACAGCTATGATTACTAACCAAGTTTTAGCTCTGTTGTACAGAAATAAATTAGGTAAGTTAGAGCAATAGCATATTGTATATATATTTCTAAGTTTTTCTATGATTTTTCTATGATTTCTTTCTATGATTTTGCTGTGGGTACACCTTTCTTACTTTTCTAAATTTCTGAATATTGTAAACAATTGATTTACAATCTCTGAGATCACATATCTTTATACACAAAATGTCCACTTTATTACCCTTACTCACACTGCATATGGCATAAAAGGCTGAGCATTGGCTATAAAGAATAGCAGTTTATTAGGATGACAGACCACACCTGGTGCAGAAGAACCTAAAAACTGCAACATGGGCCAGACCACAGATTCCACTATCCCAGTACCCTGCCTTCCCAACGAACTAAGAGAAGGCCCAAGAAAGAATAACACCAATGCAAGCATAAAACGTCAATTATACCAGTACTCTCCCAAGTATTTTTGGCTCTGAATTTTTGAGACAGATGTGCTTCTGTGTATTTAGTACTTTCAGTTGATTTTTCTTCTGTGAACTTGCCTAGCCAACCTTTCAACCTATACATATGTCCAGCTTCCATAAAGTGACTTGCCAAGAAGTTTCAGCATTAGCTAAACCTTGCATTAAAAAGGGCTGCCTCCTTTCTATTGGTTTTGAGTCTTTCTTCTTCTATATTTTTGGGCAGCCTCAAGTTCTGGTGGTGAAGGATGCTATGAATGGTTTTTTTCTCATTTATGCCCTCCATACAATCTTGTAACTGGTTATATCACTGTAGTGTTGTCCCAAATTTGACTTTTCCAAAAGTTGACTTCTCCAAGTAAGAGAGTCCTCAACTTAGTCTTTCCGTGTAAAAAAAGTCACGCATTTTTTAGTCATCCTTGCTTCTCTTCTCCAATTCTCCTAAAACCTTTTGGGATGAGAAGGCCGGAATGATACAAACTATTTAAGATCTAGGCATACCATGCCCAGTGTAATCAATGGCACAGTAAGGTTCTTTATTCTTTTCCCAATAATCTTTAATATATTTAATTGGTGGATTAATGATGTATACTTGACATGCAGCCCAAATCTTCTCAGAAAAGTAATAATATTACCCAGTATTGGGTAATATTATTGAGCAGCGGTTGTTTTTTGCTAATTCTGGTTGATATTTGTACAAAATTTCTGAGAAAAAGATTGAAACTCTTACACATATACTGTCACAACTTATTTTTCCTGAAATAATGAGAACAGTACCCCCAGCCCAATTGTGCTTGGGCTCAATTAAAGAATCACAAAGTTATATTTACACAAAGAGCTAAATTTCAGTAGTTTAATGCAGTAATTAGAACCTTCTTCAGTCAATGCAATAAAGTTTATTTGCTGACTTCTTCTAAAGGTCAAAAACAAGGAGTCATTTCACCCAAATGATTTTTAACCCTGACTAGAATCAAAAGAATTTTTTTTCTTAAGAGCAAACTCACAGCAATATCTTTTACAAGTTTAGAGCTCTTTTCTATAAGCATGTGTTACAATAAGTTACAATAAAAGATTTCTTCTCTTCAAGAAATTTCAGCAAATAATTTTATGTGATTGCTTAAAGAACAATATTGAACAGCCAATTGAGTGCTGTTCATCTGTGGTAGTTTTCCAGATGACAGGCAAAATACAGATAACAAAGTTTGAAGCTAACATATTTTTTCGTCTGCTTGTGAACTGAAAGGAAAAGAAATACATAGAGTGACAGAATGAAATGGCAGCAGAAGCAAAGACTGTTCTAACAAAGAAATTCAGTTTAAAAGAAATACATAGATGAAGTTTACAAGAAGAAAACTATGTCTGAGATCTTGTCCAAGTTTGTTAGAGCACATCAACCTGTCATGTTAAGACCAGAAGGAACTTAATTTGATTTTCTGTGTTTTTAAAAGGAGCTGGCAAATGGAATACATGCACCTCACATGGATCTTTGAGGTGTGTCTGTATGAAAAGCAGAACCCAGGCATACAATTTAGAATTGCATAAATCTTTGTTTCATCTTCTTTTCCATGTAATACAAGCCAGGAAGAAATATTAGCTCTGTTGAAGACAAAAAAAGTTTATGTAGCATCTGTTATCATTTTCTTTCTAACTTTTTTTTTACAAATCATTTTAATAACAGCAGCAACTAACTGTTGTGAATGAATGGCTGAATACCATGAGAACATTAATTAACGTAGAGCACTGGCTCCTCATAAACCACATTACTCTTACTGTATGCAAGTCAGGATCAGCCAACTGTATCTATCTAGACTGTCTGCAGGCATACATTTTTACTTCCCCTTACCTTAAAGCATGTAAGAGTGAAGCTGGTACAATTTATTTTATTACTCCTGACAATAAAAAAGAACCACAGAACTAGCTAGGAAACAAAATAGGCTGCAGAAATCATGATCTATCTTGCAAAAGGATGCACATGTCAGGACTCCTTTCTCCATATATGAATTCTTCAATCTAAGCTATTAAATCCATATTAAAACTACGTGATTGCCAAAAGGAATTTCTCAGTGATTCCTTGGGTTTAAACCTTCCATACATTATTCAAGTCTTAACTTTGTAAACTAGTCTTTCAAAGCTAACCTATCTTGAAGTGGGAAAATAAATTAATACATTCCTCTTCATTACATTTATTAAGCCCACCAAGCATTTAGCCACTTTTGTCTTTCCTGAAAACACTTACAGTTGTATTTACAATACTAGTTTGGTTCCGCCTACAGATGTTATGAAAGAAAAGTTCCATTATTTTTTTTAACTGACAATCTACTCTTTCATATTAAAATTGACATGAACTTCTGTTTTATTTTTTACCACATACTGAATATTACCATGAGACTATTAAAATAATTATATCCATGAGTTTTATAAAATTTTAAACGCTGAACAGAAGATTTCGCTGGCTCTAAGGAGATCCTTTATGCCCATGAGGACAGTCGAGCAGTAAAGTGGTTTGCCCAAACAGGTTTTGCAAGATTTGACTGGGTAAACCTGGTTTTATCTCATAGCTCACCCTGCTTGGGGGGATCGTTGGACTGAGGACCTCCAGAGGTCCCTTTTGAACTGAATCCCATAGATTCTAAGTAGGTGTTTTCTAAAAATCCTCACATCATTTAATTAATAATCACAGAAAAATAAATATTACATTCTAATACAGCTCGTCAGAATATTCATTGGAAAGTTACATACTCAAAGTTACATACTGAAAATGGAAGCATCATTAGAACCATAGTTATTGTATTCTATTTAATGTTTTATCAATACAGAAAAGTGGGGGAAGAGGCTCCCTCTCCATTCCACTCTGAGTTGGAACAATTTGGCATCTTCCCAACAACTCCACATACACAAGGAAACCTCTTGAACTTCACTGCCCAATTAGTTGACTGTAAAGTTTGAAACACCTGACATTGCTCTGTAAAGTACCATCTCTTCTGTGATGCCAGCTGCCTAAAACACTGAGAAAGAAGTTCAAGCTGAAAGAAAAATAAGTATGTCTTATTTCTTTTTGCCTGAGTAAATTTTAGAAATTAATGTTGCTAAACCATTATAAATAATTCCAGGTAAATACCATAAGATCAACAAACAAGAAAGTTAACATCCAAGAAAATATTTCTTTCAATTGTGGCTGAAAAAATGGGGAGAATTTCATTGTATTAAGGTCATAAAATTATTATTTTTTAATTATTAGTTTCATTTATGTAAAGTTATTGAAATAAAACACTTTACTTCTCCCCAAATTTACAGAAAATGAAGGATCAATCTAGAAGTTTAATAAAGTAAGGATGCTTTGAAAGAAGTTTGATAACATGTAGGAAATACCATTATTTCATTTTTTAAAATTTATTAACTGTAATTTCTGTTATACAAAGTAGTCTGGTTCTCATTTGTTCAGTTTAACTTATTTTAGTGTTTCTATTATTGTTAAGCATGGCTTTATTCAATAAATACAAGTCATTTACAAATGTAAATACTTTAATCAAATTCCCACTTTTGTTCGGAAGAACCTGGAAAAAAACATGTGGTGTTCCTCAGGACTGTGTTGGGGCCAGTCCTGTTTAATATCTTTATCAATTATGTGGATAAACCTCTGCAAGTTCACAGATGACACCAAGCTGGGTGGGAGTGCTGATCTGCTGGAGGGCAGGAAGGCTCTGCAGAGGGATCTGGACAGGCTGGATCATGGGCTGAGGCCAACGGTATGAGGTCAAGTAAGGCAAAATGCCAAGTTCTACTCTTGGGTCACAACAACCCCAGGCAGCTCCACAGGCTGGGGCAGAGTGGCTGGAAAGCTGCCCAGTGGGAAAGGACCTGGGGGTGCTGGTGACAGTGACTGAACATGNGAGCTGGTGAAGGGTCTGGAGCACAAGTCCTGAGAGGAGAAGCTGAGGAGCTGGGGAAAAGGAGGCTCAAGGGGAGACCTTATCTCTACAACTGCCTGAAAGGAGGGTGTAGAAAAGTGAGGGTTGGTCTCTTCTTCCAGGCAGCCGGTGACATGATGAAGGGGAATGGCCTTAAGCTGTGCCAGGGGAGGTTTGGATTAGATATCAGGAAATATTTTTTCAGAGAGGGTTGTGAAGTATTGGAACAGGCTGCTCAGGGAAGTGGTGGCATCACCATGCCTGGAAACATTCAAAAAACATGCAAATATGACACTTGAGAATATGGTTTAATGGTGGTGATGTTGGATGGACAGTTGGACTTGACAATCTTAAATGTCTTTTCCAACTTTAATGATTCTATTATTCTATGGCTCTAACTTCTAAAAGCCTAAAGCAAAAAATCTGAATTAAAATGTTCTTTTTATTAGTTAAAAATTTTTATAAATCAGGATGTATAAATCTGTTGAAGTTCTTGAGCTATTTAGGAGAATGTGCAGAAGAGTTTCCTTCCAGTAATGCAGGGAGAGATGGCAAATTCAGCAGTGAACAGACTGTAAAGAAGAGCCACATGTTTCAGTGAAGTTACTACCTGTATCATAGCACCATACTATTTAGAACGCCAATTTTAGGAAGGGACATACAGGAACAGATTTTTGGACTGCCAAACAATCTGTTTAATTGACTCAAGACATACCAAAAATAGAATTGCAAAACATCACAATTCTCCTGACCAACTGCATCTCATACTATTGCTATTGTTTTATGCTTGGTTTTTTCAGCCACTAAATAATTAACAATCATAGCCAAAATGTGACTAAAATGGAATAGCTTCAAAAGCAGTCTTGGTCAAAGACCCATAAACACTTCCATAGCCTAACAGATTGCATTTCACACATCTGAAAAATTTCTTGGTTTTGCAAGCATTTGAAGTACAATTTCTTGTTCTTTAGTGATTCCAAACACACTGTTCAGAATTGCATAACGTATTTCACTCTGCTTTGGCAGGTGGTTGAAAGAGCTCATAGGGCAGAAATTTCTTCTGAAAGAATCTGGACAATGAACATTTGTCAGCATTACTTATGACCTTGCAATTTCTAAGCAGGACTAGCTGTCCTAAAATAACAATATAAGCAAATACCTTTCATTACAACTAAATTAATGTGCAAGCTAAGGAACTGCCTGTACCTCTTCCTGCCTATTTATCCAATCACTTAGCACTCCCTTTTTCAAGCTGCTGAGAGTAATAAATGAGAGATTTACATGGGTCTGGCTGAAGTAGTGTAAAGGCAATCCAAATGCAACCTCAGTGCTATCCAAAGAGCCATCTTAAAAGGTCTGAAAAAAAATAACATACATCTGGAAGCTGAATGTTATCAGCTCCCAAAAATACAAGTTCTACAGTTTTCAGAACAAAACCTGAACAAAGTGTTCAGAAATAACAAAAATATTAACTTTAATAATTTACACCTGATGTCCTAACATAATATTACAAATACCTACAGCAGTGATTTGATTCAAACAGCAGTATTGGATAGTCATTCCTTCAGCAACTCAGTAAAAAGCTAATTTTAAACCAAGGTTTTGTAACTGGCCATATGGAAAAGAAATAATGAATTTTGGCAGTTTCTATCCTTCCTGCTCTGACACTAGGCATCTTGTCCTTCAAGATCATATCTGCATTTACTCTCAGCTTATTGACAATGAAACAGTCAGCTTTGTGGACTAAGATAACTTCTATTATCTAGCTGGTACTTCCTAGTATCTACTCTATGTAGATCTAGGAGTCTTCCCAAAAAAGACATATTGGTCAACATGTACTTAAAAAAACATGTAAAACAGTAAGTCATTTAGGAACTATGTCTCAACTTCAGAAAGAATCCAAACAAACACATGAAAAAATATTTTAATTAAATGATCTGAATATTCTTCCTTCTCTGTTAGACTGACCAGGATTTGACAGTCCAGTTAGTCTTATACCAAATCTAAATCTAAGAGCTCCAAGATTTCACCATTCCTGAGTGAGTAACTAGTAAGGTTACAAAAATTCCAGACTACCAAAATTACATCTCACTACTAGGAAGAAAAATCTTACTGACCACATTTCCAATTTTTTTAAACAACTGATCAGAAATTATATCACTCTTTTGAAAATCACTTTAATGGGGGGTTGGGGGGCGTCATAATCAGAAATGGGGAAAAATTAAGTAAATATTTGACTTGAAACAATGTAATATTTCAGGTTTTTTGTTTCTAGATATTTAAGTATTTTTACTTAAATCTCTTATTCCTAAGAACTAATAAGAACTTGCTTTTACAAGGGAAAAACATCTCTCCATTTATCCACAGACCTGTCTTAGTACCTTAGTACCTTGCCAGAGCAAGAGTTTTCACAGCATCCCTCCAAAACTGATACAAGACTCAAAGATCATTAATAGATTCATGCAGTTTGATTGCTAAAAACAATGTCAGTCACCATAGCAACTTTTGTAATATGGTCGTATATCTTCTTCTACTTGGAAAAATGCTAATTATAATAATTACCTAAACAGAGAATTTTCCCAAACGACAACTATGTTCTGAGAGATAATAAAAAACATTTCTATTCCACATTATGAAAGCCACAATGATTTCTCATATTAAAAAAAAAAAATGAAGCGCACATGCGTAGAAACATCCTTTTTCTGCAGTACCCAGGACACAAGTGTATCTTTGCAGCAAAGTGCAATACCACATGCACAAAGACTCAGACTGCAGACTAACAGTAAACTGTCAAACTCAGAAAAATCATGAAGGTACTGATTCAAAATTATTGTGGACTTAAGCTGTGGGGACATAATCAGGATAATCTGTTTGCCCAAGTAGGGCTTCGGCAAAAAACCCAGGTAATTAAATATTTCATGCCATGTGAAGATTTCTTTGGCAGGGGGTAGGCAGGTGGGAATCTAGAAACCTAGAATCTAGAAATCCTGTAGTGTCTAAAAGTCTAAATCTAATCTAAAATTCTAGAAAAAGAAAGATGATCAATGATCCAATCTGGAGGGAAAAAACAAAATGGAAGTTGTGACTGGTAGTGCATTAAAAGAGCATTAAAGCAGGAGAAGGCACAAAATAATGATTCTGCTCTCAAAGTCATCGCAAAAAGA
>WEIT01013486.1:0-10471 GCA_013389985.1 Dryoscopus gambensis | reverse complement strand
TACATTTTTTCTTTCTAGTGGCATTTTGGTTACTATGTGTACCTTTAAAACTTGTGTGGTAGAGCGGGTCTTAGACTGTCTGGAGGCAGCGGTGAATGCATTGCTGAGGTTTAGGAGACAATCTTGTAACCAGAACTGCTTTTGCTTCCTAGAAGGGCACGCTGAGAGTGCCCTGCTGATGGAGGCTGAGAGACAGAACCTACCTGGTTCCAGCATATCTGTGGATAAGCTGAACCTGTTCTCAGCCTTGCATAAAGGGTTGTTTGCTTGAATTCTTGGTTGCCTTTCCTTCTTCTGAGAAATAGTCTGTTGCAGGTTCATGTAATCTCTCTTAACTCAAGCTTACAGTTGGGAGAGAGAGAAGAGAGACTTGGCCAGGAAAGAAAGGGATATTTTCATGTTACTATTACAGCTCAGTCTTAGATGCCTGTGTTTTCTGTTGCATGCTTTGTTCTGTCTGTCCTTGCACACAAAAATTAATTTGCCTGACTTTGGATCTCTATCATGAATGTTGTATATCCTGCAAAATCTGATTCTCACAGCTCGTCTAATTCTGCCCACCTCTGTTTCTCATTTTCCTGTTTCTCTATATCTGCTGAGTACAGGGTCAAAGCAAGCTTTAACTTGACAAATTTCAAGGGCTCCAAGTTCTTCAGATTTTAGTTACTTGGTCTGGGATGAGGAGGAGTACATTGGTGATGAACATGGGTGAGAATACAGACAAATACAACTTGTTGGGCAGGAAAAACTACCATATTTAAAACAACCTCTTCTTCTCTCAAGTGCATGTTTAATGGGTCAGTTCTCATAACAGAGACTTAGTAAACTGAAATTCATTTTACTACAGTATTTTTTTCCAGCTAAATGGTGGCCAGTTATAAAACTCCAGCAATAAGTCCTTCTGGAAACTGTAAGTTAACTAACCTTGGGCTTTGGTCTTTCAGGTGTAGCAGTGTTACTGAAAAGAATTTGAGGACATTATAACTTTGAAATGTTATAATGTGTATTCTTTTTGTTTCTAATGTTGTGTATGGTTTTCTGTGTAGGAGACAGCTTTTGCATACTCTAACCTTTTTCATCTTGTCTTTGTTGAACTTGTAAAGGAATAGGGGCTGAAAGGAGAAACTTCAGAGAATTCAAAGAATTATGGAAGGAGTGCATTTGTTAGAAGATTTAAGTGAATCATGCTTGTTTCTGTAGTTTTTGTTTCTTTTTTTCTGTTGCAGGATCTCTTGTCTTCCAAGTACAGTGATCCAGATATGCGCTTCGACATTTGCAGTTGTCAATTTGTTTACCACTATTCATTTGAGACGTATGAGCAGGCTGACATGATGCTTAAAAATGCTTGTGGGAACCTCTCTCCTGGAGGTTATTTCATTGGCACAACTCCAAATAGCTTTGAACTCGTGTAAGTACTTTTGTGTCCTATTAGTCTTTCAAAAGTCTGTGAAGCATTGTTGAGTGATAGATGTTCTTGCAGTGCTCCAACATGTTTGTGCAAATAAAAGCAAATTTTTTGCAACGGTTTTGGATTCTAGTTAAAAAAAAAATCTCACTCATGAACTTGACTCAAATAGGTAAATCAATACTAACCCTTGTCTCTTGTCCTCGTGGCTCTTCTGGTGTAGAGTATAGGTCTTCATACACTTCAGCCCTCTGTTGTGACTTAAATAGTGGCAAAATGGCCACAGCCTGGGGAAAAACTGTCAGGGTTTTGTGGCTGTTTCAAGAAGCCTGTTTTGTCCATGTAGATTGTCCATGTGTCTGGGCTAAACGTTCATCTAGGTCCATCTAGTCTTTGGTATATTGTATAGGAGTGATAAACTGTTAAAACCCAGTATGCTGCTTCATTTCATTGTTTCTTTGCCTTATTAGATAAGGGAAGTGGGAAACTAGAGTAGATCCTTGAGTATTACTGGGAGAAACACTTTCAGGCCTCTTATGTGTGGTTTTCTTTGCCTGTTAAATACTGGTCAATAAATGTTTGTTTGTATCTCATTTTATAGAAAGAGACTCGAAGCTTCAGAAACAAATTCATTTGGGAATGATGTGTACAATGTAAAATTTGAAAAGAAGGGAGACTATCCCTTATTTGGCTGCAAGTATGATTTCCACTTGGAAGAAGTGGTTGATGTCCCTGAGTTTTTGGTTTACTTTCCATTACTGGAAGAGTAAGTTAAGTTCTAAATTCATTATACAATAAAAGCTGTGGAACATAATAAACATTTGTTTAGTTTGTGTGTCATCGCATAATGCTTGCAGAAAATTATATTTTGGCTTTCTTACTATATTTTTCAGTTCTTAATTTTTGCTTCAAATACGGAGGTTTCTTGCATTTCCATCCACAACTATAATCTGTCCATTGAACTCTGTTGAAGGTGCTCTGGTCAGAAGCTGTGAGGACTTAAACTATGTCTCACAAGAGAACATCTGTATCGGATATGTTGGATCTGTCAGCAAACCTTTAGAACTGTCAGCTTTTTCTTCTTTAATTGTAACTTTTTTGTAACTACCCCTTTTTTAGTCTTTTCAGCAAGCATTCTTGTGTATTGTCTTCATCAAACTGCCTCTTTCTTGTCTTCTCCACCTTTCTTTAAATGTTCATAGGATTTTTGCTATGTCTAATTTTTTTCTTCCTCTAAATGGTCTTCATCTGTAAGTATACATTTTGCTGTTGTCTCTGTGTGACCTCAGATTTGCTTTTCCCAGCTGTATCCTGAGGTACAGACAAATATTTCCATACTGGGTTTTCTCCCGCTCTTCAGGCTCACTATGATTAAACAGTATTAAGCTTTCTTGTCAAGCCTGTTCAAGAACTTCATTTGTAGTTGTCTGTGAAAAGTAACAGCGTCTGTCACTGACAGCTGTAACTTCAGTGTTGCATGTCCACAGTGTCTACATATAATTGAGATGTAAGGCACTAAATAAAGTAGAAAGAAGTTCTCTAAATATATTTATAATATCTGACATGATAGATACTGCAGGAAGAAGTGTAGTCTGTCTGGAAGTTCACATGGAACTCCTGTGTTTTGGGAGAACAGACTTTTTCTATTAAAATGTTTGTAAATGACTTCTGTGTAGATTTTTGTTGTCTTAATTTTTTAAAAAAGTGCAGTTTGTGGTGGTACTGCAGCTTTTTTCATCTAAATATCTGTACTAAGAAAAAAGCATTCTAAAAATGTGTAATCCTAGTGAACACCATAAGATGTCACTGTGGCTTGAAATTGTTCCTTTGAAAATAAAGCTGCAATGATTTTGCGGCTTCCGTAATTAAGCTTATTATTTTGACAGAATGGCAAAGAAGCATGGTATGAAATTAGTCTACAAAATGACATTTCGGGAATTCTATGAAGAAAAAATCAAGAATGAGGAGCATAAAATGCTGTTAAGGAGAATGCAGGCCTTGGAGGTAACTTTGGAATTGACTTGTTTGATTTTAATAGCATTTTACATCCTGTTAATTTTTGTGCAATAACTGAAATTCCCTTTGTGAACATTTTGCAATTAATTAAGGGCTACCAATAGAAAGTATTTAGTTCCCTGAGGCTCTGGTTTGTTGACCTTGACTGGCTGCCAGACACCCACTGACCTGCTCTCCCGTCCCCTCTTCCCAAAAAGATTGGGGGGGGGAGAAAATAGGAAAAAAACCTTGTGAGTCAAGATAAATTCAAAGAGATTTCTTAGCAATTACTATCACAGACAAAATAGACTGTACTTGAAGAAGCTTAATTTAATTTGTTGCAAAAAAAAATAGTAGAAAGGTGAGAAACACGTGCAAACCTAAAAACATCGTTGTCCCAACCCCTGTTTGTTCCCAGGCTCAGCTTCACTAGTTCACTCCTGACCTCCTCGCCCTTCCTCTGCCAGGGAATGGGGATTGTGGTCAGTCTTTAACACTTTGTCTCTGCCTCTCCTTCCTCCTCACACTCTTCCCTTGGTCCAGCACAGATCCCACCCAATAGATGATTCAAGTTTTGAAGATAATATTTCAATTTTGAGACAAGTTTTTATTCTTGTGAAGTAGGAAACAGGAGCCCAAGAATCGTGCCAAGTGTCAGATAGTGGTGACTGTTGTAATCCATTTCTTCCTCTGCAGAGAGCCTGAAAGCTGGATCTTTGTGCAAGGAATAAAAGGACATGCTGTGTTTGTAGAAGAGAATGGTACTTAACTGTAGCTGAGCTTATGTTTTTACAATTTTTTTTATCCTCTGGCTCTTACCCTGGATAACTTTAGCAGCTTTGGAGAAGCTTTTCCATGCCACCTCTGAGGCTTTGGTTTTACTTGCAGTTCTCTGTGCTTCCCACCTCCCTCAAACAGTATAATTCTTCAGCACATACCAAGTCAAGTATCTGTGACTTACTCAGCTGAGCCACATGGGCTGCAGCTTGACTGCCCGTGATGACTCTAAAAGTGATGGTGCCGTATGGGCTCACACTGGCAGTAGCATAGAGACACAGCCTTTGACTTACTGTCTTCCTTCCTAGGAAAGTGAGAGTTGTCCTAAGGTAGTGGCCACTTACAACTGAGGACTGAATTGTTACATACAGATCATTAGTAATTGGGATCCTTAATAAGTGTATCTTAGTTTTGAAGAATCTGCTGTATACTTGTGTTACAGCTCGCGTGTTATTGAAGCATTTAAATTGTTCTGTTTGAAATTGTAGTTGCCCATTTTTTAGTACTTCTGCTGAAAAGATAATGGTTTGTTCAGCTGCTGTTCTAAAAGAAGATATATCTGTGTAATGCTCATAATGAACTGTACGTGAAGGAGAGTGTTTATTGTTATTCTGTTTCCCTTGCTTTAGAGACATAAGGATAAAAATTTTTAAATCTTGGGATTTGGATTTTCTGGTCCATAGGGAATATCAGACCTGTTCCTGAGGTAGCTGTAAAGGCGAGATCTAAATTTAAGATGCTCTTAATAATTACTGACCTCTGTCCTGGACTGTGTTGTGACAAACCCTTTACTTGATGTGATTAACGTATCTCACTACTCAATGGTTTTTTTCTATGTTCTCCAGCCATATTCTACACTTGGTGATTCCAGGCTTGTTTCTGATAAACCTGATGATTATGAGCACGCAAAAGAGTTTATCAAAGATGGCAAGGCAAAGTTACCACTGGTAAGTTCCTTCATACTTCACTAGAGCAAATGGTGTCTTAAAATTGAGGTCCTGATATTTCAAACTGTGGTGCCTTCTTCATTTCAACTGCAGTGAACTTGGTACGAGTCTCTCTTAGCATGTGAAAAGTTGTAGCGCTGCAGGGCTGAGGGGTTCATCTAATCTGTATCCCATACTCAAAGAATCAAATTCACTTAATTTGGTAGCTGTTAAGAAATGTGTAATAATGCAGAAGGGAAGGGATATTTTTTCCATCTTACTTGGCAGCTGTTCTTTCTACCTATTCTTAATTTGAGGAATCTTACGTTTCTGAATCTTCACACTTGCTGATTTAAAGTGTTACTTCCAATCCTCTGATGGAAGAGTTCAAAGCTTTCTTCATAACGCTGTATATATTTGAAATAATTCTTTTCATTTTCATAGTGCAGCATGAGGGTGATCAGCTCAAAGTTTTTCCACTTGGTTTCGTTGTTTGGGTTTTTGTTTTAATCATTGATTCACCTACTGTTCACATTCTGAATTCTTGAGGGTGTAGTCCTCTTACTGTACATATAAAAATCGTACATCAAGAGGGAAAAGAAACCTGCTCTCCACATTTGAAATCTAAAAGTTTAAAAAGAAAGATGCTTGTTTTAAGAAATAGACATAAGAACATGAGAATGGCCAAGTCAGATCAAAGACTTCTGTTGCCAAGTGCTGTTTTAAAGGTGAACCATTTGGTCAGGTTTGGTCAGTGGGTAGCATATGGACTAAATCATGGCCCCAAGTGAGGACGCCTTGGAAGGGGATAGAGAGGGCATAGCAGAAAATCAGCTTGTTGTTGTTGCTTTATGTTTCTTAATTGGTGGGGTAAATGGCAGCAGCTTTTTACTTGTGAGCTTGCCCTGCTTTCATCTGATCAGCTGAGCTGGGAGTTTCCTAGGCTGGAAGGCAGGCTGTTTTTCCAGAATATATGAGTGAGGCTTAGAATTAGTCTCTTGCAAATACAGTTTCTCTGGGCTGTGGGGTGTTGTTGGGTGGAGGCAGGCAGTGTTCCTGAGGAAGGTGGCAGGACAATGCTGTAGGGCCTTTTCTTTGCTCTGGCGCCTTTTCTTGACTTCTGCTCGAGTATTGGGCATCTCGATCTGAACAGCAGCTGGAGCCAGGTCAGGCCACACTGGAGTGTGTTGATGGACCCAGACATGCTCTGCATTGCAGAGGCATCCGGACCAACAGACTGTTGGCCCATTCTCCTGTACCTGTTTAATTTAGGTGGGTTCCATTATCTGGGTCTTCCAATTCCCTACCGTCATAGTTGAGTTATAAGTATCTGTGGTCTAAAATAATGCTCTTCTTGTCCCTAAATACGCCAGTTGGTGTGGGTGGTTAGATGTTGGGCAGTGAAAGATGGAATTAAATCAGTGTTTTACTGTTTCCTTATTTTTGTTGAAACTGTGGGTTTTTTTGTCCCCTTCTAGGGAACCTTGAGTAAATCTGAATGGGAAGCAACAAGTAAGTAACGGTTTTGAAAACATATTGACTGAATAACTGCTTTGGAAAGTGTATAAAGTAGCCTGTTAGTCATGGAAGAAAATCCAAATTTTGAATACGATAAGATGTTGTTATCTGTGTAATTCAAATGCCTGTGTATAGATTATGTAGTGTGCACATCTCAAGGAATTGGGAGAGAAATGCCTAAGTGCAGCCAACCAGGATTTGCATTTTTGCAGGCCATTATACTGGTTGTGTTAGTACTTTAAAAACAAAAAATGCTGTTTACTTCACAGGTGAGAAAGATCTTCACTCTGCTTTCATAAATTATTATCTAATTTTGGAATGTATGAATTATAAGGTAGACACCAATTCCAGCAATCCAGAAGTATTATCTCAATTATCTATTTGAGAGGGGCTTTTCATACCATTTTATACCTTTTTATACCTAAAAAAAGCTTTATGCCTTTAAAAGGTCAGTGGTTACTGTGTTTCCTAAGTAGTCTGTTTTTCCAGAAACATTTGGAGTATTGAGCTTCTGATAAGAGTATAAGCACAGCTTGTCCCTTACATGGAACTTTGCATTGTTACTGAGGAATATCTGATAAGCTTGTCTTGAAAGATTTGCAAGTAGCTATGGCACCTCTTTCATTAAAATAAACATTGAATTCAAGTGGAAATCCATAAATGTTTAATTAGACCCATGGTCTCAAGTAACTGATTTAACATATCTGCCTGGTATGGAGTGCAGGAACATCTGGCAAAGCAGGCATTGATTATGTGCCAACTAGGAGTTTTCCAAGGGTGCTGGTGTGGACTGTACAAGTATCCATTAATAGAACCATACTGTTCTGGACTGAAAAAATGCTATAATTTCTTCTTTGTCCATCAAAATTTCAAAGAGCAAAATTGATAATATGTATCATGAGTTCATTCAGTTTCAATTAAAAATGAAGTTAATAATTTCAACTCTGAACGTGTGAAGGAGTCTTTAAACTTAACTTGCATATGGCTTTTTATACATTTAGTGAATGTCCACTATGTGTAGAATGGCACAGTAATTTATGAATTTCATTCACATTTCTGAAAACATGTAAAACTATGTTGGAGTGGAATGCTAGAGGTACTCACTGGAAAATCATAAGATGTTTTGTAATTTCAATAATCTGCTAACAGGTTGTTTGGGCATAATATCAACCTGGTTACATTTTGAAAACTTAACTGAGTCACCAAGAAAGCTGAAAGTTTAAATACTCGCACTTTCTTTTTTAGGTATTTACTTGGTATTTGCATTTGAGAAGCAACCGTGAAACTTCACATACTGGATGCAGCAAGAAGAGATCATATCCATGTGCAAGTTGGAATGATCAGAAATCCATTGTGGCAACTATTTTTTTATTTTTTAATTATCAGACGTGTGCCGGACACTACCAAAAACTAGAGCAAGCTCATGATTCAGAATTACATTGCCTGTCTGTGACAGATGGACTTGTGTGTGTATATATAAGAAAGATTCTGAACCAGTCTTTTTAAGCATTTGTAAGCAATCTGCATGCTCTCAAAACCTGTGTTTGAACTGACACAACTTTATGTTAGAAACAAATGTTTTGTTAGTAGCAGTATGTTTGTGATTACGAGCCTGACCCTGCACTTTCTGAAGTTGATGGAAGAATGACTGTTGACTTCGTTAATGCAGATTGAGGACCTAAATACCATTCTGCAGAGCTCAGTTAATTCATAACGAGATCTATTCAGACATAGAGGGTATGTCTACATTGCATGCAGAGCAAAAAATACCTGAGTCAGTTTGAGAACCTCTGTGCTGTGCTCAAGCCTGCAGTGTAAATCTACCTTAGTGGTATTCATGGTGTAGTTTACATGATAAAATCCCACGATGTTCCTGTTTTTCTTGCTTGCTGATACGTAGTGTCTCTTCATGGTGCTTTCAAGATTAAATGAGTTTGTTCTGTACGAAACTGCTCTGAAAGTACTCCATTTCTAATGTTTTAAATCTCTACTTTGTTTTCCAAATATGGCTATGTGGTTGTCAGTAGCAGCTGCTTAACTTAGATTACTGAACATTTTTTACTGTATTAAAGACTCTCCTGACTTTTAAGTAGTTTTAGTGTTTCTTGAACTTACTGCACAGATCTGAGGATGCCTTTCTTTCTTGTTTCATAAAATTCCAAATGGGCTCGGCAATAGGATGAGCTGTTGGTGGTGATGGGGACATCATTGCAGTCTTAAGGCATTAAGAATATGTCATGTCTCCCAAGGGGAGCCTGGGTAACATTCGAGGATACCAGCAGTTCCCTCAGGAAGGGAGGGCTGTCTATGTGCATACACACTCTGGTACCTATGGGTAACAATCCCCAAATGAGAGCCAAATATTGTTTGAGAATGTAATCAAATGATACCAGTAGGCAGAACTGTGCCTAACTACCATCATAACTGCTTGTTAGTCTCTTAGAGCTGGCTTAGGGATTTCTGGGACAGTGTTTGCTTGACTTTCCACGTGCTTGTAGCCACCCATTACTGAGAAGGCTTGAATATTTCATGGTTTTTTCCTCCATTTTTCTCCAGGCTAACAGTAGCTGATGGCTGCTGTTGGCTAATAGATTTTACATAGAGATTAAATGATGATGGTACATGAGTATTTTGAAAAGGTATAGTAAACCTAGAAGAGAACATTTCTGTTAAGACTTAAATGTTCAAATTATATGAGTTTGTAGTTGTATTGCTTTCCCCTTGTAATTAGGTCATACTCTTTCCTCCATGACTCCTAATTTTTTTTACTGTCTAGAAGAACACCTGTAACCTTCACTGAAGCAGTAGAATCTGTCAGTTCTGCTGCTGAAATTAGGAAAACAAGACGTTCTTGTCTGCTAGAATTAGTGCTCATGAAACTAGGTAAAAATGATGGCACTTTAGAAGTGCTGAAGTGTTTCTTTGAAATTTTGTGTGTGTCAAAGCTAGTTTTCTTAGATTTCTTGTATCAAATTTCATTTGAAAATACATTGTTATGCTATTTTTGGAAGAAATAATAATAAAAAGAGGGAATACGGTGGAGTGTCTTTCCTCTTTCTAGTGAATCTTAACATATCAATCACATAATCGCATAATGGTTGAGTTTGGAAGGGACCTCTGGAGGTCATTTGGTCCAACCCCCACCCCACCCCCAAGCACGTTCACCCAGAGCTGGTTGCCCAGGACCTTGTTCAGGGAGCTTTTGGACTGCTCCAACAGTGGGGACCCCACAACCTCACAGGGCTACCTGTTCCAGTGCTTGGTCACTCTCACAGTAAAAGCCTCCTGATATTCAGAGGGAACTTCCTGTGTTTCAGTGTGTCCCCATTGCCTTTTGCCCTGTCACTGGGCACACAGAAAAGACCCTGGCCCCATCTTTACAAACTCCCTTTCGGTATTTGTACGCATTGATAAGATTAATGTCCTGAGCCTTCTCCAGGCTCCAGATCTCCCAGCCTTTCCTTGTATGAGAGATCTTCCAGGATTTTGAATGCAATTGGACCCAGTATCAACTTGTGGCATATACTGTTGGTGACCTCCAACTAGACTTTGTTTCACTGATCACCACTCTCCAGGTCTGGCTACTCAGCCAGTTTGCAATCCTCCCTCACTGTGCATCCACGATGGTGTTAAAACCCTTCCTGACATCAAAATACACTACTCCTTTTCCCTCATCTATCAAGCCAGACATTTATTTTCTCATAGAAGTTTGTACTGTTGGTTAAGCACGGCTTCCCTGTAATGAATCCAATCTCTTCATTGCAGCGCTTGGGTCATGCAGGTCATCTCACCATTTCTCCATGATCCCACCAAGATCATAGCCTTGCAATGTGGGAATGACTTAGCCTGA
>WEIT01013482.1:764-22084 GCA_013389985.1 Dryoscopus gambensis | reverse complement strand
GAGCACCTTGTTTAGCATGTCTGACTAAGCTGAATTTGATTCTTTTTTTTTAATTATTATTATTATGGATAACTACCAATGTCCTATATTTGGAATAAACTGCGCTACTTCATTTAAAAACAAAAGCAAAACAAATATAAACATTTGAATTAGACCTTAGCAAACATTAAATGGCCTGTAAATCAGAGAGATAATTACATTTATTTCAACTTCATCACATTTTTTTTTCATGGAAATTTGAAAACTTATTAGCATTTGGGACAGGTTAGGTTAGTTACACTCAGTTCTCTTGCTGCTGAAAGAATGTACTGTGATATGAAATGCCCCCTAAAGCTTTTATTCAGGATAAAGACTAAATGAAGTGTAATTTTCTGATAATTACCTTTAGCAATACAAGGTACATAAATTTTCAACATCAGTACACTGTACTTCAGTATCTGAGCCTTTGACGACAAATTACATTTACTTTTAATATGTTTTAGTCTGTCAGATCAGAAGAGAACTTTCTGATAAATCTGAAATTTCAGGTTTCTATGCTTATTTATGTATGAACATCTTCAAGACTGATTGCAGTGGTGGAAAAAAAATTAGATATAATGACAGTATAACTGGTGACCTAAATTTTATCTTTGCAATAAGGTATGCTCTAACTGATTATTCCTGAACTACATCTACTAGCTAATATCTGTCTTCCATTCTTCAATACTGTCAACATTTACCATTGCTTAGATGTTCTTACACAAAGATTTTATCAAGTATTTAGTTAAATTGTTTTCTCTGCATTTTAATTTTTTTGTGAATGCTGCCTTTCTCGGATCAGAATCTATCTTCTAATAAAAGTAAAGGGTCTCCAAATTTATCTGTCTATGTGGCTTAGGAACTGTCTACCACAGAAGATCTTCTGTTTACAAGAGAAGCATTTTTAATGACGTGGTGGTAAAAAATTATAGATATTAAAAAACTGGAGAACTAGGAGACTTAGCAAATGCCATTACCATAAGAGACCTAAATGGGAGCTCAGATGACAGACATGAGATGGGCTTGTTCACTGCTTAAGATCTTCCCTTTCTGGGTTCACCCTCCACTTCCACAGCTGTAGAGGCTGCAGACTGGTTTCATCCTTCCCTGTTGCTTACATCAGAAGTTACTCCCCATTCACCTTTGTATAAGTAACAATAAACAAGTGACAGCATGGGAGCCTTTTTAATATACAGAACATATTATCATGTCTAGCCATTAACAATATGTATTAACTTTTCTAACAAAATGAGTCAGCGCCATTAGCAAAAAACTAAGGACTGGCGCTTTATTCTACATTCTACATTACTAGAATACCTGATTTGTAGACACGATCATCTTTCCAGGGACTTTTACAGACGTAACATTTAAAATATCTATTTCATTTGAAACATATCACCTCTATTAAATTCAATTCAAGGTAAGACAATGCTCCTACTATATTCTAGTGTATTCAAGTGTCAGTAAATGGCAAAAGTATCTGAGGTGAAGTTGTAGTTTACCTTCATCTCATTTAATCCTGTTGGATGTCCAATTTTCACAAAGAATCCTAGCGGTGGTAAAAAAGGCCAATTGAATAGTTAGCTGAAATTAGAGCAGGTAATTCAAGTTATAATTTAACAGGTTTGATCTAGAAACCACATAAGCAATAAACTTAGATCCATTAAGGTAATTTTTAACTCATTCATGAAATGGGAATTTTGGCTAATATTTTAAACACACCTAAGGGAGTTAGGGACCCAGATCCCAGTGAAATTCTTCATCCTGAATATAATGAGATTAAATCCCTTAGGCTGTTTTGGAGAGCTTAATCTTGATGTTTTAGCTTAAACTACAGTAATTGAATGTATAATACATGTTGCCTGAAGACATGATGGTGTTCACTTCAGTTAATGAAGGTCTCCAGTCTGAAAAGAAATGTACATGGATTATTTAAGAACCACAGGAATATTATCTTTCCTTACTGTATGTTAGAAATATGCATTAAACCTGAAATGGTTCTGTGCTAAAAGTATAAAATTCTAAGAGGTTTTTCCTGCCCTTCTTCCAGATATTGACAAAGAACTTAAAATAAAACTGAAATGATGCAACTTTTTGGGGGGTGAAAGGTGACTTCTGATTAGGAAAAACCTATTTGCTTGCACTGCAGAGCACTTATCATATACAGATGGGCATTCATTATTTTCAAACAAAAATGAGACATAGCCTGTTATCTGGACAGACTGAACTCTTGAGGAATTCCTTTAGCTGAAGAGTATTAATCCTTTATTAAGAGTACTTCTTTGTCTCCTGAGTTATATTTTACTTCTGTAATCAAACAGAATTTTCAAATTTCTTGTGCAAAACTAAGTAAAAAAAGTCAAAAGCAAGGCTTTTAGTGGTTTATTTAACTATGTAGCCCCTAGAATGACAGCCCAGTTCTAACCTGTCTATCTTAAGAGTTCAATTTCCCATGAACCACTCTTTTCTGTACTCCCCTTCAGCTCCAACCCAACCCCTTTTATTTTTACCAACATTTATATAAACTCTACAAAATATTTAGGAAAGTGTTCATACTTTAGTGTAAATCACAGGTGGGTGTAGGGCTCTTCAAAACCACATGGAAATTAGCATGCAGAAATACATGATGTGATCTGGGCAAACTAAGATTCAGAGAACACTTACTCTACATGTAATATATTGGTCTATTAGTACAAGAATTTTTTTTTGTCCTTTTAATTCTATACCAGATAGGCTGTCTTTTGAGCTATTTTCTTACCTAGACCATCATGTTAAAAATTATTAACCAGTAATAAGTTTGGTAAGTTGCTTTGCCACTGTTTGTCCCCTCCCAGAGTTGTGTGTCATAGCTCACACTTGGAGACTGATTGCTTTTTATAGAATCATAGAATTATGAAATGGTTTGGGTTGCAAGGGACCTTAAAGATCATCTAGTTCCAAGTCCCTTGACATGGGCAGGACTTCCACTTGACCAGGTTGCTCAGGGCCCCACCCAACCCAGCCTTGAACACTTCCAGGGATGGGGCATCCGTAACTTTTCTGAGCAACCTGTTTCAGCGCCTCATCACCCTCACAGTAAAGAATTTCTTTGTAATACATAACCCAAACCCTCTTCCAGTTTAAAACCAATTCCACTTGTCCTATCACTTATAGGATACTTATATGGCTTTTGACAAAATCCCACACTGAAAACAGCAGCTTTGAGGATAATGAATAGCGCCTTTTTGGGGCTTGGGGGGGCGGGTTTGTTTGTTTGTTTTTGCTAAGTGGGCGTACCTACATTAGTATATAAGTTAGGATTTGAATTGTGCTTTTGAAATAGCACAATTTTGAAATATTACCTACTGTGTTTTAAGCCATTTTATAGAGAAGTCCCAGTCCAAGCAACCTGTTGAATATATTACTTTTCCATCTTTCTGGATGAAATGAAACAACACGACAAGGTTCAGGTGATACCCTTGTGCAAGCCACCTGTTAGTGGCCATTAATCCCATGGTACCGGAGTAGAGCTAGAAAAACAAAAAAATACCCATGAAATTTAAACCTAGAGATTATGAGTCCTCAGAACTGTCTGGTTTTCTCTATAAACATTTTGTGTCATACTCCTTAAATACTGCTTCACTTAGATCTACTGATTTCATAGATGATCTATCACATTGAGTTGAGTTCATGCTAAAGAAAGTGAAGGAAAGAAGTGAAACAGAGATTTTTGAAGTTCACTTGAGTTAACAACATAAATTAAACATTTACATTTTAACTTGTAGAACTATGTGTTGAATTTTAACCTTTTACTTAAGAAACTTCTGCCATGGTACAAAGGGCAAAAGAAAAGACAATACCGGAGGAGACCAGGAGATGCAAAGAACCCAGATAAACGGGCTCCTCTGTCTCCAAGCTTATCAAGACTGGCAGACGTGCTCAGATAAGCACCAAAGGACCAAAAAGCGCAAGCGCAGAGGAGAAGAGTTCAGGAGGTCAGTCGTGAGGAAGACCACAATCTTCAGCCTCAGAGACCACCAGAGACCCCCGCACGACCACCACAGCAAACCACGCATGCCCAGAAGGGCGTGGACCTATTTAGCATATGAAGCGGAGAAGAGGCGGTGACAAGAGTGTGAATATGCATTTGTATTTTGTATATTCAACACTTTTGTAAATAAAAAGCTTGTATTCGCCTGTAATCTTTGCAGTGCGCATTAGGGAATTAACCCATGCGCTGCCCGGCGTCGTAATAAAACATACCCTTTCTAACTTTAAACGGTTAGAGAGTTTTTGTCCGTCATAGTTGAGTATCGATATTAGATCGATATTCATATTTTAATAATTCAGAAGCAAAGAACTTATTCTAAGAGAAAGGATAAGTTCACAATTTATAAAAACTCAGAATGATTATTGCAAAATAAAGGCATTAAATATGAATAAATAATTAAGGCAGATGTAAAAATAATCTGTGATGTACACTTATATAAAAATTGGGCTATGACAACAGAAGTATTACAGAATAGAAGAAAATCTTGAAGATTTTGTTCATAGCAAAGACTGGTCTTGATTATTGCTTTTACTAGTATGAAATCTGGATGAGGAGAACAGAAGGACATGGTATCAAATCAGTGCATATGAACATGCATACACCCTCTGCATGTGCGTGGTAGCAGTTCTGTTGTATTTAGGGTTAAATTTGTGAACATTACTGCCTCTAAGAGTGAGACCAGGACAAAGAATGTGCAGAGTGCCCTAGAAGTATTTTCTCTGTGCAGCTTTGCTGTTGCCACCCTGTTGATGTCAATGTGTGAACACTGAAACAGCATGGAAAGTGACCAAAAACCCACAAGAAGGCAATTGACAGAGTGAAGAGAACTGTTAACCAAGACTGTATTACAGAAAAGCTGCTTTAATAGGAATGTGAGAACGCTTCAGGGAAGTACTGAAGCACAGCTAGAAGCCTGTACTGCTTAGGCCCTTGACAGCTAAAGAGGAGAAAACACTTGGCTGCTGGAGGAGCTTCTTGCTGTGGATTTTTTTGGAATGGAACGATTCCACAATTAAAGGAGACGGCTAAGCACTTTGATAATGAGCCATTAGAAAACCTTTAATGGCACTTTTGAAAAGTGCTGCTGATGACTTTACACTTCTGCTATGACTCATGGCACTGCAAGGTGAGAGTTAGACAACTGAGCAGTCATAAAGGATGCTACATACATCGAGTGAGACACAGCCTCAAGTAACTCACAGATGCTTACCGACACATATAAAAGTCTTTAAATCTTGCCTCGAGGCCTGAAGAAAATTCAGCTGTATTCAGGAATACAACAGAGTGGGCTGGGAAAAAGAATTAAAAGTTGCATTTCAGGATTTATCAAGATCACAAGAAGGAAGTTACATAAAACATCTTTTCCTTATTAAAGTACTATAGGAAGAAATGGGTTTGTGTGAGACTGAATTTTGATTAAATAAGCATTGAACAGCAGTCTCGGAAGATTTTAAAGCTAGTTTCACAACCTGGATAAAGATCTTGATAAAGTCTGTATACCTGAGTACAGGTTGACTGAAACCTAAGCACAGTGTGTGCAACTAATGCTGATGTTTGATAGCTCAGTTGCCATATATAGAGATTTTAATTAGTGTAGAAAATGGAAAGTGACTGATTAAAGAACAAGTTTCTACAACTCACTGAAATTCCAGACCTGATAATGAGAAAAGACATCATCATATTTAGTGACAAGCATTGCACAGCTACTGTAGATTAATACCTCATTTATGAGATGGTGAACATTTTGAAAATACTCAGGAAATGAAAAAAATGTTTTTCAAGTATCTAATGTGAGAGGGAAAAGGCATGTAGTACATAACAGTATAAGATGAGAATCTAAGTACCAGATGTTTTCTACTGGCCACTCAGAGAACAGGAAGGGCAGTCAGCAGAAAAGCTGCCTGGTACTGATGGCATAAGCAAAATAAAAGAAAGACAGTAACAAATTGGTGATATCTAATCATGTCCCTATACATCATTCCAGAGTCCAGAGGGAAGGATAATAGGTATAGAAATAATGAAGAAAACTTTGTTTCCTGATTGGAGAAAATGTTGTCAGGCTAAACTAACTTTTTAAGTTTCTGATTTTAAAGCTCTTGCACTGCACTGACAATTTTTAAGGCTCTTTAAAGGGTGAAGCTTTGCATATCGTACTGTCAGGTTGTTGATGTCACTTGTGCAGTCCCATTTGCCTGCACTTTCCTTCTTCCATCCTTTGCATTTTTATCCTGCTCAATAGAATTCTGTCAGTCAGCAAATGTGCTGCGGCTGAAACTACCTCTTGGACCATACGGTCACTCTATCACTGAAGCACCTGGCAAAGTGCTGGCTTATACTTAAACAAGGCTTAGAACTTCCACACTATACATCATAAGTACAACTTACCCTTCATTTTACTTATATTAGTTTGAGTAATAAATCATAGTTCCTTTACTGAGACAGAACTCAAGACCATTTTCTCATTTAATAGCTTTCATCTGTATGATGTTCCCTATAATGGATATCACAGTACATTAATGAGTTTGCCAGCATTATCAGAAGATGTATCACCATCTACATAGTTCCTTTGTATCCCTGGAATGACTGTATAAATTTAAGAGTTTCATAATTTCTCTTCACTTGCATAGGTAAAAAACCATGGTCCAGTAAAAATACTTTGAAACATTTGTCTTCACAATGTCCTTAGTGTACAGTCACCATTATGTTTTCTCATTAATAGTGATTTGCTCTGTCTCACAGAATAGTCAGTATTTGTTTAAGGTGAGTGTGACCACACACAAAATTATTTAATTTTAGAATAGAATTAAGAACTGATCTACAGAATATGGTTCTTATTTTATTTTATTCATAGATAATAATGTCCATGTCTGAAATATATTATTAAAAATTATAGAATGAATTCTACTATTTCTATTTGAGAATCATCTGATGTTTCTGTAAGAGTACAGATAAGATTTTTCTTTTATGAAAAGGTGAGAAACACATTAGCACATTTGAAATACAGAGGAATAAAGAAAGATGGAAGACAGATCTTCTGCAGCAGAACTTTAAACCAAAATGTTAGGTTTTTTGAAATGAAAAGAAAACCTGAAAAAGTTATGTGGGTTTGCAACTTATTTTTGTTATTGTAAATCTTGTGCTTAAAATTGCTATCAAAACTAAAACTAAAGATTCGACAGTCTCAGTGGCATAACCTAAGTGAAGACTAGAACTAACTGATCTGTGGGCCAAAAATTGTTCACTATTCGCTGACAACATCCTCTAAGAACTGTAAGACAAATGTTTTCTAGCACTGGTGCTCTTGGGACCTACCTTGATAATGTTTTGAGGTTTTACACAACATTTTGATTTCCACATTAGACAGGATAGGGCAAAAAAAGGATGGTGCCTCTGAAAAAAAATAAAAAAAGCCACAAGGTACATGGTACATAGAATGCTTTGAAAAATATTTTCAAGGTTTTTAATTAGTTTTGTTTTATACCAGGCACAGAGACAGATGCACCTTCAGCACAGCAATTCACTCTAGCCTCCAGTCTCCACAGACTTCATGCATAAACAGCTTTATGCACTGTGAATGACTTCATTACTTTTTTCCTTTATGTCAAGTTGTGTGTGAACACGATTGAGCAATCATGGCTTTAGGAAATACTGTTGCATAACAGGGAAGCTATGAGGATTCATACTATCTTTTCTCACTTTCTACTGCTATCAGCTATGAAGTTGCTATCTGAGCAAGTAGATTTAGTAAGGTTTTCTTGAATGAAGACTGTGAGACTGGAGACTGGGTCCCCTTACTCCACGTGCCTCTGATTCAAAGAGGTACTTAGGAGCTGGAATTTAAGTGGTTAATTCGAGGAGAACAATTTCCCTCATTTACCTACTATATACCCAGTTTTCCCCAGAAAATGTACTCCAAAAAACTGGAATTGATACGTTCACAGAACACAGGCCAGTATGCAATAATTCATGAAGTAATAGTTAGCGAGCAATAGAGCAAGTCCAACTCTGCAGTCTATTCATTGTACCCCCAACACCTGTGTCTGTTCAAAAGGGAACTTCTCTGAACTACAAAGCCACTTCCATTCCTTTCCCCTCTATGTTCACTTGAATCTGAGATACATGCTTCTCCTCAGCAATTCCTGCTTACTGCCTTAAGCAGTGGAGTTTGACATGTATCTCAGGTTTGATGGATTGATTTTTTGAGTTAATGATCTACTTCCCAGCAGTGCCATGACAAAACTCCCATGTTTCCAATGTAGAACAGAACTCTTCTAAGGACTTTTATATTCAAGGCAACAAAAGAAGAGAATTGAAAGGGTTTTCCTTTGCAATAAGCTTTACAAAGAACACTAAAGGACTGGGCAATCCAATTTGGAAAAAGAAAGACCCGATACAATGTACCTTACATGGACCACATTGTGGTTTCCCCAAGAGACCTCAAATTAAGCAGCAGTTGCCTTCTGGTTTTTCCAAAGGCAAGGCAGGGAGATAATGCCATGATCAGTCAAAGATAGCTTTTCCTCAGCAGTATTCAATGAAGATTTAGAATGATACATTTGCAAAGCCACGAAGGCAGTTGCTGCTTATTTTCAAGGTAAAAAATACATGGGAAATAATCTTCACACTTAAATTTCCAACTGTTTCACCATAAGGATCTCATTGTATTGAGACAAAACTTTATTCTACCCACTAAACATTGCAGTTGATTATTCACCAAGAAATATCTAGACAAGAAAAGAAAAAAGCCTGGCACCAAACACAGTCAAATACTACATTTGTGCTTGCACCAGTAAGACTAAATGAAGGCTCACATCTGTCTTAGTGATGGGTGCTCCCTATTGAGCAAAAGTACACAAGATGCTTCAATCAGAAAATACAATGAGATTTACCTCCCCCCCAAAAAGCTCATTATGGTGTTGTTATTCAGATAAGAGCACACAAAATACATCATAATCCTGTATGCTTTCTTGTAAAAATCCATTTCTAACACATAAAAAACTAGCCTTTCCTCTGCTGAAATTTTTTTCCCTATATTTTGGAAGTAAAAATCTCAGATTTTTTTCAATTTTGGGGATATAACAGAGATTGTCAATATTATTTGCTTTAGATATCTGCTTGTTTGGTTTTTTTTTTTTTAGTTTCATTTCATGCTAAAAGATTGCTAATAACATTTAGATAAGCATAATACAAACATTAAAACACAGCACCATTTCCTCCAGGTTTGTTTTTGGCTATCCTGCTAATGTGACTCATAAAATTTTTGATAGCATAGTGAGTATATTTTGAGATTCCTACAGAAAAGGCAAGCTTATGGATGACTGCGCATACCAACAATATATGTTGAAGGATTAGAATGAACACGTCTAGAATAGGACACTTACCTTGTTCATATAATTGCAAACACTTTCTTGCAACTGGATACCTCTCAGCCTAACTTCATCCTTCTTCTTCCTTTCCAGTCTCTCCATCTGCATCTTTTTCAAGCCTGGGCCAGCAGATGAGGTTGTACCTGCTTGACTGAGTACTGACTGTTTCTTCTTACATCATAATTTCATCTTCCTTCAGGGACACTGAGCATATAACCCCATTTTAGTGTCACTGATTTGAGAAAAACAAGACTTAAGTTTTTCTTTAAAATTCACTGAGTTTGTTCAGTCCCCTATTCTGGTGTCAGTAGAGCAAGCACTTTGAGAAAAGTGGATCTTATTTCACCAAGCAGTTATGAACTTGGTGAAATAAATTGCTTGCAGTCAGGATCTTAATTCTCCATTTTATGCCCAAAGACACCACCTGAGCTGAGGGCTAAGTGCTTATTGCGGGCACTTTAGATGTCATAGTTGAACAAACACATGCTCTAACAAAAAATGGGGGGAAGGAAAATGGGCAGAGAGGTGAAATGATTTGTTCAAGATTATCTGGCTAATTAAGAGTTACAGCCATGCATAGAAACTAGTATTCAGAAGTTGGTGTGCGAGACAGTAAATATTACTATCTTATTTCAGATTCCTCTCACATATATCATAGAACAAGTTCACTCACAGCAATTTAATATACAGAGAACACCACCAAGATAAACTTTATGTTACCTCTGCAAAAGTTAACTATTCCTCCACTATCACTAAAGATCTACTCACAAAAGACCACAGTTGAAATGTAATTCTTTGCTGTCACTTGCATTACATTTATACAGCTATTTATCTCCTGCATAAGTTTTCCCTTACCAAGAGCAGACTGCTTGTAAGAAAGCATTTTAAATGAAAGGGATATACATTTACATATAACACTTTTCTGAGAATTTACCCTTCCTTCTTTACTAGCCATAGACTTCAGTAGTTCTGAAATGCTGTACATAATGAATGCTAACCCCACAGGGCTAAACAATAATTGCCATTTTTCTGTCTTAAAGATTACAGCTATTATTTATTTATCATATAATAAACTCAAGTTGTCATTCACCCCATGACCATGCCACCAGCCACCTTTATTCCACAGTATAAAAGAAAACTGCTCAAGGGATAGATTTCTATATGCTAATTACAAGAAAGCTATTAAAGGAACAATTTCTCATAATGCCAAAATTTTGAGGATGGTGAGGCAAATGCCATGGAGGACAACAGAAGAACCTCAGCTCACTTCAATGGGCTCTGTCTCAGATTTTACTGTGACTCAAATCCACACTGAAAAAAGCAATGCAACCGTTCATTTAACTGTCCTGGTCAACTTTCAGCTTCCTTCAGCATCTTTTCACCAGCTTCATTTCTAGCTCTTGTTTACTTGAAGAACTGGAAAAAATGGCACAGATCCATCCCTTCAAGAGGTGATAACTCCTGGTGCTGCAGCACACTTCCAAGCCACACAGCAGTGGGGCAGGAGCTCTTGCTCTTCTGGGAAATAATAAAATCAACCACTTAAAATCTGTTGTTCAAAGCGTTCCCCCTGCCAGCTCCACAGAACACACAAATATGAACACACACTGCAAGAGATAACTGAGTTTTGTCTTGTATTGTCAGAGTTCTCACCCTGGGAACTTTGAGGTGATTGCTTCAACATTTCTCTGTAAACGTGCATCGTGTATGTATCCATGTGTATTTTCATGTATCTATGCACAATACAAATAGTGAGTTGCTATCTCTAGGAGAAGCTATCAGTGGAAGCCACAAATCACTGAAGCCATTTTGATGAAAAACTCTTAAAAGAGAAACAGAGCAACAACAGTCTCAGATTCTGTACAGAGACTGCACAGCAAATTCAAAAGCATTCTGAGGGGCTTTAGAACATTTTCTGAACTTCAGCCATCTATATAATATGACTATTTCATTGTTCAAATAAAGATAATTGAAAGAAACAGGCCAAAAGTAAATTTTTAATGCTAATAGACCTCTGATTCCTAGCCAACAAATTTTTTACATTTTATATGAATATATGTATTCTACATCTATTATTGCTTGGAATATAAGAATTTAATGTTAAATATATTAACTTTGGATGTTAAAATTTAACTATACTGATCCTAATACTGCAAGTTATCTAAACATTGAGCTCATAATTAAGTAATGAAATATCTAAATAATCTTTAAAACTTGCATCTTCTAGCCTGCTTTTCATCAGCACTGACCTGAATTTCCAAATAGATCCAAAAATATCCAGTATCTTGTGAAACTACTCTTTGTCTGAGATTTAGGTACTTGGGTAAATTTCCTTAAGTAAAATTGATATTAATTTACATTAACGAAATAATCTTGCTTAGGAAAACATCAATTCATCACACAGAGCATAAGACCTTTACTTAGTATTTACTTAGACATGTGTCAGGAAAACTCACTCATCTACTGAAGTAAGCATGTGATTTATGTAGGCTAATTAACTTCCAAACTGAAGGACAAGAAGTCCCTTTCTCCTTTAGGAAATTTTGATCGAAGAAAGCTTCCCTTATGGAGAATATCCCACTGGAAAAGATTTGGCTGAATCTCCTGGAGCAAACATAAGAAGTTGTGAAATCCATTGCTGAAAAAATGGTAGGTTTCTCCAAATTTATTCTTCTAAGCTGAATTTAAATCCCCACATCGGTGCATTGAGCATTCAGCACTCCCAATTTCATCGTCCATCCACCCATGTTGTAGCTTCTAACTAGCTTCAGATCTCCTGTCTCTGAATACTCACTGAAGACCAACTCCCCAGAAGGTTAATTCTCCTTGTAGTCATTTATGTTACGAGCCTTTGAGAAGATCCAAGAAAATGCCTTTCTTTTAATCTTCAATGCCCTCAATACTCTAAACTGTTCAAAGTAGGGTAATGGCAATGAGTGATTTTTAGCTTTCTCCTTACCATTCCTGTTCTGAAGATGTGGGACCCCATAATGGGGCAGCCAAAACATCACTGTTCTTTTCAGATGGTTTTCAGACTTACAGATTTTTCTGTTGTATGTGCATTTTAACTGTAGATGTATTTTTGTTGCAGTGTGCACTGATGGAAGGTGCCACAACCCTCCTGAAACGCATCTCTGCAGGGCGAGCTGCTTCAGTAGGGCTGCTGCACCCCAGCTGGCTGGAGAGCTCGGATGCGCCAATAGCTCCCAGCCTTTACCCTTGTTGGGCCTCCATGGAAGGGTTGAGTTCCTGAAAGGAGCAGGAACCCCCAAAAGGGGTCAAGCTCTCATAGGAGCGAGAGGAGGCAGCATCCACCTCAGCCACTGAAGTAGCTGGCACTCACACACTCTCAGACAGATGGTAAAAGAGCCGGGAAGGGTCCTTGCATGTAGTTCCACGAGAGGGCTTATTGCAGCCTCATCTTGAAGAGTACCAGGGGCCAAGGACAAAATGGAGAACAGGGTTCAGGGTTTATGTATGGCGTCCAGGGGGGCAGACAGAGCATCAGGACCAATGGTATGAAGGCACAAGGTGGTGCAGAGATGCGACCAGGGCAAGGGAACCAATAGGGGTACCATGAGGGTGGGACTAAGGTACAAGGGCTAATGGGGAAGCAGGGAAGGGAGAACATTCTAGGGTACATACATATAAGGAATAAAGGGACAGGGAGGACAGTAAATCAGTCAAGGGAACAGAACTGGGGTACATTAGCACAATGTGTCCCAGGAGAAGTCTGTCACTCAGGCCTGGGGGAGGATTTCATACCATAGCTCCTTAGTGGGCTGGGTCACTGCAACTTATTTTCTTAAAAACCCATACAGTTAATTTGCAAAACTAAGGTCACAGATCAAATTTGATTATTAAACTACAAATTCAAAGCATTTTAGCCTTCTATAGCCTACAGGACAATGTGACCTTCAAGAATATGAGAATAGGAGAAAAGTTCGCTCCTTAGCATATGCACTTTCAATCACAATAAGCAGCCTACACATGATAATACTCCACGTTCTGACAAACGATAAAAGGACTGATTATTGCTCTTCCTCTTTCTTCTTTCCTTACTGATTTGGTAATGGTAACTATTCAAATGTCTTTGCATGTTTCATTGTCATTATTTTTAGCTTTTCCCTGTCCTCTTCTTTTGGATAAGACTGTCCTAATTATCTAGTGATGATGATACATGTTCTGAGTCTGAAAAGAGAGAGATCTGAGAGCTAAATAAATCAAGCTTCCTCTGACTGTGACTAGTATTGACACGGGCTGTGAATAACATATTTTGCTTCAACAACCAGCACTGGGTTTCACCTCAGGCTCTCTTTAAGGTGGTTCTCCTACAATTTGAAGCAACCATGCAGTGGCCAGCAGTACAGACAGTCATTTCAGTATCAGAATATGGTTTAAAATTGGCTTACTCAGATTGTTTCTTTTTTATTAAAAAATCCTAGAAGTATTTTATTCCTTCATTACTTAGCAAATCTAAATTATTTTATTTGATTCTTCCTGGTAGTTGGGTCTAAGAAAGTTATTTGAAGCATCCTAACTGGATATTAAGGACAGATGCTTTAACTCACGTCACTTCAGGCAGGGGGTGAAGGGGAAGTAAAATCAGAATTTAAAAATTTTAAATTTTCCAAATTTTTAAGATGAGCCATTAATCTATATTTAATGACCAACAGGTCTGAAATTCAAAAACATATGTGGGAATACTCACTTGGTTCACCCTTGGCAAACGGCCTGGATAACAACATTGGTAAAATAAGAATATGGGTGTAAATGATGTGCGTGAATTGAACACAAAAACATCTGAGCCGGCATTTACTTTTACCTAATCATGTGAGAAGGATACAACCACCTGACAGATCAAAAAGTAACCTCTGAACTACAAAGAGACTTCTGAAACAAAGATGTAGTCATGTTGGGAAGATCAATCGATCTATCTATCTATCTGTCTATCTATCTATCTGTGTGTGTCTGTGTGTCTGTATAAATGGAAATTGTAATGAAGGGAACAGACTCTAGACTGAAAAAAAAGCAACAGTCAGCCTCTGGTTTGACACTGGTGGCAGTCATCCCATTGCAATCTCTGCCTAGGACTGATGGTGCAGCCTCCTCATGGTCACCAGGAGCAGCCTGCTCTAGCCAGGGCAGCAGGGAGTCTGAAGGGAGACCTTATCACTTTCTACAGCTGCCCCACAAAGGGAAGAGGAAGGGAAGGCAACAATCCTCTCTTGTGAGCAGTGACAGGACCCAAGGGAATGACTTGAAGTTGTGTCAGGGGAGGTTTAGGTTGGATATTAGAAAAAGATTCTTTATCCATCCAGAGGGTGTTTGGGCACTGGAACAGGCTTCCCAGGGAAGTGGTCACAGCACCAAGGCTGACAGAGTTCAAGAAGTGTTTGGACAATGCTCTCAGGCACATGGTGTGATTCTTGGGGTATCCTGTGCAGGGCCAGGAGTTGGACTTGATGATTCCTTGTGAGTCCCTTCCAACTCAGTATCTTTTACACATATATGTATATATATACATGTAGAGAGTGTAGGGTGCAGCAAGCAGGGAACCAACATGTGGGGTCATGTGTGTTGGCCCTCCTGAGGTAATCCCTTGACAGTGTGTGTATCACCAGATGATAGGAAGCAGCAGAAGTACACACAGAGCTGGGGCATCCAAATCTCTCACAGGAGGGCTGTGCAGTTGGGGAATCTCCTTTCTCCCTGCAAAAATTTAGTGTGCTGGTGACACACACCTGTCAGTCAGGCAGGGAGCATGAGTTAAATTGTGTGCATGGGCATGATTAGAATATTTTGAGATTAGTTATAATTAATCTTAATGTTCAGAAATATGCTCACAAGTCTTTAAATCTATATTAGTATTTGGTTATTATCTAGTATCATGCATTAACTAATGTGGTACCGATACCAGTCCTGCATATAGTTCACTTATTGCCAGTTAATTACATTTTGTTAATAAATCAGTAAACTGCTACAATCTTAATTTGGCTTTCATTACATGAGCAGAGCTGCTTTCCCACAAAACACGCGTGAACTACCTTATTTTTTTTTACCTTATTGATAACTAGTGAAATCCTTCTTTATGGTTGCGAGGGCAAGCATTTCAAATAGGCACAGTCCAAATTAAGCAGGCTTGCATAATTTTTCCACTTTGAGCAAGTGAAGAAAGGTCAAAACAGAAAACCAAACTGATGAAAGACCTACAAAAGACAGGCCTCTAAGAAAAGATTGAAAAAAACAGGCTATGTAAATGAAGGAGGAGAAGACTAATGGAGAAGATGATAATATTTTCAAATATATAAAAGCAGCTAGAAGCAGACCACATTGTATTGCTGGCACTGTGAGCAAATAAGAGTTTAAGTAGACTACAGGAAGTATCAGATGAGGCATTAGAGAAAAAGTTCTTCAGGTTTCTTCTTCCCTTCTAAAAAATAAAACACTGCAGGAACTAAGATGAGTTCCTGCACTTTGTAGTTTCTCTGTCATTGAATGCCTGGAAGAACAGGCCAGAGAATGGGAGGATGATTACGTAACCTTCTAATGTCCCATCCTTCTCCATGATTTTATGCTACTATATCATAACAGGTTGCATCACAAGACACAGACTCTGAATTTGGACCCAGAATCAGGTAGAATGAGATTATGTTCTGAATTTAAGGTATGATGTATGCAGTGGGGAAGGCAGAAGACTGCAAGGTGGGGTCACATTAAGGATGACCTGAAAAGCTGTCAGCTTTCTCCTCCTGTGGCGCAGAATTCATCTCTAACCACAGGTAAAATGCAAGGCTTCTTCAATTGTAGTCACTGATTAAAACATTGCGATTTCTGCCTTCCTACCTACTTTACTGAGCTTCTTGTTGTTTTCCTTTTCTGTAGGTTCCCATCCCATAAGCAGACTCAGCAGAACTAAGTGTCTGCTTAATATCTCAGCAGCCTAGGCACTCTGGCTGACATTGGTAACACAAGCCCACCTTTCTCAGCAATTTAATCAAAATAACTGCACTGTGATTGGCAATGGATGAGGCACTAGCAGTAGTTTTATTGTGCTGACTCTTCTCTGAGGGAGGGACATTCTGAGTGGACAACTTAGTGCACTAAAATTTTACTGCTCGTGTCCTGAGGTGAGCAAAAAAATCAGCCCAGCTTATTCATCAAGAATCTTGACACTAGACTTCTCACAGTTGTGAGCAGCTGCATAGTCTTTATCTTCTGTTTTCTCAATCCAAGGCTCAGTTTTGAGACCAGTGGGCACTATATGTAAACCAGTTGGTGATTTTTCTTATGTCCTGTGAAGTAGGGCTAATATCACTTTCTCTTTTGTGATCAGACTGTATACCATGCTCTAAAATGAGGCAGACATTACAATGTTACCATGCTCTCAAACAGAAATACAAGTAGATAATAGGAAACTGTGCCTAATATGGTGTTTTTCAAGACTGAGTGAAAGACGTCTCCTCTGAGCCTAAGAAGGAGTAAGTAATTTATATATTTATTTGCCACAGGGCTTTACAATTTATGCTTGTTTCTTGAGAACAGGAAAGTTGTGGGATTCACAGTTTTTCTACTCTCACTCTAAAAGTGGTGTTCTTCCATTAAGAAAAGAAAAAAAAGCTTATTTGCCTCCTCCTTTCCTTATCTTTATTTTTATCTCCTCTCCATGTTGGAAATTCGTTATTCCCCCTACCAACCTCAAATTATTATTTCAATTTTAGTGTCTGGTTTTCGTTTCTGGTACTGGAGCCCAAGATTTCTCTTTCTATGTATTTCTGCTACTCTGTTTTTCTGTCACTCTCTCACTGCAGTTTTGATCACCACTTTTACTCTCCTGCAGCTTTCTTTCCTCAATCTGCTTTGCCCTTCTGTCCAGTGGAAAGTTCGTCTGAGACTAAAAGTGATGGAGATTCATTGATTTCAATGTAGTGTTGTGGTTTGTGTAGTTTCTGCGATGGTATGGCAAGCCACAAACCTTCCTGGAGAGAGCTGCAGGGCTGCCTTGGGGAGAGCGGCTGTTTCGCTTCCCGTAGCCCTTCTGAGCTGCCCCCGCACTCAGGCTCCAGCTAGCTGTCTGCTCCACAACAAGGTGGCGATAAAGGAGGTGAGAAGGCTCCCCACATGGGGACCTCAGAGGATCTTTATTCACATGCTAACACGCTGGCTCCCAAAGGCAGAGTGAGCACATGCCACGAGCCTGGGGTTTTATATGGTGATGAGGGGGGTGGAGAGAGCACATGGACGAATGGTTTCAGGGTGCAGGGGCAGTACATGGGCGGAGCTGGGGTATTGGGACCAACAGGGAGAACCCGAGGGAGTGGTCAGGACTAGGGGCGAGGAAGGGACAACAACGTGGGAAGGGCAGGCATTTAGTAAGAGAAGGAGTGGGGAAATACAGCTCTACAATGTAGATGTTCAAAACTAGAATGGGACAGACAAGGCACAGATCTGTTTCAGGGGAAATCTTTTTGCGGACAAGGTGTAAGCACATGCAGGTTAGGCACAAACTTAGAGAAAATTTATAGCTAAAAGTTAAACCTCTAATCATGCCTAAACTGTGATTTTTATTTTTAAAATTTTTTAGTCACGGTAGATTTTATTAGGGTAACAACATGGTCATGCCTGCTTTAACAACACTTCTCTAGCTCAGAACATTTGATCCTTAAAACATTTCAAATAAAAGGACAGGTTTTGCTCTTGAACAATAGAAAAAATATGAGAGAGCATTTCCTATAATGCAGTAGCCTTGTCATGCCTCTTTTCTATAGAATTGAAACATTGTAATGAATACATACCCGAATTCACTCAAATCCCTGTCTAGGAAGGAAAATTGCAGGTAAATGCTTACAAGTTGTTCAACTGAAAGTTTTAAAGATAAATATTTAATAACTATAACAATACAAGTCCAGCCTATGTGAAACACTGTTTACCATGGGGTTATTAGTGTCCCCGATATGGGATTATTTATCTAAGCAGAGATATCAAGACTAGGTAGTAACAGTGCATGACTCATACTCCAAAATTAAGATGGGCAAAGGCAACTTCAAATTTTCCATGACATTATAAAGGACCTGACTAATTTCAACAGGTCCATGCAATGTGCACTAATCCATTTATGCTATGTCTGTCAGTGACATTATCTTTCTGAGGGTAGTAGTACTGGTGGCCATCAGTCACTAGTAATTCATTTTTCCCATCTCACTAGATGTAGTTTGTATTTTATAGCTGTTCTCTGTCACCTACAATAAATTATTTCCTATCTCTACGACTGACTTAGGATTGTTGGATGTGTTCAGGTCTAATTTCATTAATGCGTATCTCGTGCTGGCATGTAGGAGGGAAGAGGTCTAATAATATTAGCTAAAAAACTTACATCAGTTTCTCTTTGCTAATGCTGTCTGGCATCTATGAAGGCAAAACCAGCTGACATCCACAATGTTAATCTTATTAATTTTTTTTCAAAAGATATCTGAGAAGGAAATGTACACTGCGGAGTTATTGCCTTTTTTTTGTATACAAAAGCAACAATCATTTTGATCCCTGTCTGATTAGATAAAAAATTCTAATTTTCAACTCTGCTTTTTATTGCACAGGAAATTTTTAACATTTACAGTCACATGCTGCAAATCAATTTATTGATAAGAGTACAAATAGTACGTAAGGTCCACAAGCTTTGATTAACAAAGGATTTCTTTGATTGGAGCAGGAAGGAAACAGAAGGTGAAAAACTATCTGACACCTTTAGCACCAATATGCAAACCATAGATCCCAACAGCCTCCACTGAAATGTTGACTTAATGACCAAACTAACTATGCTCCACAAATAATCCAATTTACAGCATTGTCAGGTCTCTGAAACCAAATTCCTATTACTTCTGCCAGCTATGCTTGAAGATAGCCTTAAGTAATCTGTAAAATGGAAGGAATTTTTTTGTCTTAGACTAATTTCAGTCTCCTGGTGAGATCAGTAGACCCAGTAGGTTTAAATATGTATCTCACAAGTAGATCACAGACATGGCTCTCAACACTTCCCTCTGTAGCCTGATACTCCATCATGGACAAGAAATTTCTAAAGCAGGGTCAACGAATGGATGTGCCGGCTTTCATCTGGTATTTGCCCTTTGAGAACCTTCCCTATTTCCTTAGGGGTATATACACAGAGTGAAATGACTTCTGCAGTGCAGCACTTACGAAAGCTATTTCTTTTTGTAGAAGATTGCTGAAAGAAAAGTAGAAAGGCATCTAATTATATTTTAAACAGTTGGTGACGTATTTTTCTGTACTTTGCTTTAACCGTGTGCACTTCCATTCTTCAAATATGAAAAAAAAAATCACCTTGAATATGTACAGCTATTCAGGTACCTTCTATAATGGATTTTCAGTTTTATTATTAGTGAAGGTCATACAAGAGTTTTGCTTTACCCAGTTGGCTTCTCAAATATTGAAGGTTAGAATTTTCCCATCTAAGAAGTTCAAGAACAGCACACCAGGACCAAAGAATACTCTAGTCTCATTAATTAATCAAGTCATGTCACAGCAAATCTTGTTAATCCATCCTCAGAGGAAACTCAAGTGATGTTTCAATTCTCTATGCAAGAATAGACAGAATAGTGAATAGTGATAGTGTTATACAATTACAGAAAGATGGGCAGCATTGGAAGACACCAGAAGCTAAACTATTTTTTCCCCCAACGCCAAATAAAAGACTTTTTTAGATGTTATTTTTTCAAATTAACCTATTTAATGGACACAGCAGCATTATGTTGTGTTTCATGCTAAATATTTTAAGGTGTTAACAAATTTTGAAAATCACATTGCCTTATAAATCCAGAGACATTAATTTGACATCTTTTATCTATTTGAAGTCACAACAGAAAAATGCAGGTGTTCACAGCGTACTAGGAAAGCACCAATGACTGGGTATGCAACAATAGCTGTTACATTACTTTGCTTGGCTAGTACCAGCATTTACTCTCTAGCCCTAAAAAGAATCAAATTGCTTACTCCAATTATCAGGCTTATAGAGAAGTAGTTTATTTTTTTTTACAGGATAACCAAACATGTAAAGTCTGAGATTTACAAGCAATTCTCTTCATTTAGTTTGATTTAGTATCTGGCCTTTGTCTTGAAAGTTAATGAACACCCCTGCCCTAATACCACCAAGAGTCTGAGCTGAACATAACAGTTCACAGATGAAAAGCCTCTCAGAAGTCAAGGGGTCATTCTGATACTTCAGTTTGGAATATAATATAATATAATATAAACAACATGTTTATATAAACAGCTGAGATTAGATCAGTGACTCTTACAAAAATGATGTTTGCAGGTAGATTACATATGCTTCCTATATGAAAGTAAACTAGAAATACTCCACATTTAACCTAATAGAACTTAAGTAGGGTACAGCTGATGAAGAAGTTCTCCAGCTGGATTAATTAATAGGAAAAAGTTTTAATTTTCCTAGTCAAGATGGCTGTTAAGAGTTAAAAATAAATACATTTATGTGGATTTTTTGACCAAGAAAAATCATTGTAATGTTCTTAAAATCGTTGTCCTGCTTACATCTCAAGGTCTCTGTCCAGATGTAGATGTTCTTTCCCAACTTTGCCTGAGGCTCTTCTGATAGCTCTGGCAATTACATGTGAAATTACCCCTCAGATGGAAGAATGATGCATCTGCAGCATGGGTCTGATCCAAAGATCTGTGAAAGCAATGGAAAAACTCCAAGTGGTGCAATCACTTGTGGATCAGATCCCTGAATTGTTAGTGATGTAGCACTGTATAAAATGTCAGCCCCAATTAAGCTGTGGCAAAATTCCCACTCTGTAGGGTCAGGGCTGCAACTGTAAAATTTTTTCAGTTATCTATACTCCATTGATTCCAGTTTCTTTCCAGCTTAACACATC
>WEIT01013480.1:0-10228 GCA_013389985.1 Dryoscopus gambensis | reverse complement strand
TACTTTTCAGGGAGCAATGCACCATTTCTTTCTAAGATTTAACTCTGGGAGAGAAATGGCAGCTAAAACTTATTCAGCTGTGGTTTTATGGGTATGATCTGTAACATGCCACTTCTTGGCAACAACCTGCTATAACTTCAGCACCTAAATATATTAAGAAGAGCCAATTTTTTAGGAAAGTGTAGGATATTTTTGAAAATGGCAGTTCAGATGACTGAGGGCATTTACCAATAGGCTGCAGCAAATGTAATTGCAGAAAATTGCCAGATACCTTCTCCCACTATCTGCTTTGCCCCTCTGCTGAGTACAAGGAATGGAATGCATACATGTTCTCAGCTGCTTAACTGCAAAGTCCCAGGGCTTAGATTAAAGGCACCTTGGTCAGCAGTTTAAAGTAAAGCCCTCAGACTCCTCACTGACATGACTGGGATGTGGGTGTGTGTCCCAACTTGCCTGCTCTCCAGTGGGAGCAGCAATCTCCAACAGTGGGGAAACAGTGGGAAATGATAACATCTCACACAGCACTTGTACTGCAAAGAGAATGTGTGCCAAAGACATCACGGCCAAAGGCTGAGTTGCTTAAAGATACACACAGTATGGGAATTTACAATATATCCACTTGAATATAAGGCCTCTGTCTTTCACTGAATCAACAAATATTTATGAAAAATCTCAGCAAGCACTTCTCTAAGTCTCTAGTTACTCAAGTAGGTTTAAAGAACTAGTCACACATCAAGTGTGGAAAATTACTAATGAGCAGACAAACTGATTTAGACCCTTTGCAAATGTTTCTCCAATGACAGCGGGAAAAAATATTCCCATTTATGGATGGAACTCTATTAGGGAATGGGAAGTAGAAAATAAGGGAAAAATTACATTCAAAGAATTATTTTTGTCCTTTCATAGGAAAAGTGTAAAGCTTGGATCTCAGTCAAAACTGAGATTGAAGGTATGGATTAGGGACAAACGTGCAAGTCTATTACAAATGAAATTGCTAGTTGATTCTCACCTTAAAAGTCCAAAAACATTATGAGGTGCAGTGACTATAATTACTGGAAAGTAATTTGTAGATATCCAATCATGCTTCTTTTTTTTTAAAAAAAACACGTGCAAAACTAATCTCACAAACCTAAATTCAAAATAACAACTGAAAAATGTGTCCTTTAGACTTGAGATGAATTTAAATAAAAATGTGTACTGGATCTGCACATTAATAAAGCCTGTTAAGCTCAGTAGAATACTTTTTATTCATCTGTGCTTCATCAAGCAGGTTCACGACCTCTACAGAACTGCAGCAGCTCCCTCTGTTCTGAAAACCGCATGGGGGAAGATGGTAAATATTATTTTGTGATTAGAAAATGTTACTGGAATTGTCATAGAGAAATATTTAATGTGGAGAGTGTGGTTCAGGAATTAAAACATACGCAGCAGGAGAAAAAACAGCATGGAGCAAATTTTACTCCTGGTGACAGGCAAGTAAAATTTAAGGATTGTCTATGACATTGAAAACAATGTGCCATAGTTGCACAGTTATCACTGAGCTCATGAAGATATTTAAGCACCTGCCTAACTTAAACCATGTGAGGATTCTCATTGTTTTAGATGAAACAAAGTGGATATTTTAAATACAAGCAGATGATTAAATATCTTGCTGAATTGATACTGGAGAACAATATGGTTGAGTGATTTTTGTCACTGTCAAATAAGCATACATCTAAATAACCAAAGGTGTTAAATATCCACATCAATGACATTTGATGAGAAGCACAGGAAAGACTTTGCGTAGAACATTATTCTAACGTAATACATTAAATATGTGATGCAATACTTATTAAAAACTCAATACACCAACTATGTTAGCAGCTCCTTTTCCTGATTTCATTGCAGTTTGCATGAGTATGTGTATTCATGTGTGCTTTACTAGTAATCAATCTGCCTTGCTCTTTGCACAGATTACACACCGACCTACCTTTTTAGATGTGAGAGCCAAGTGGGTTGGTTAAAATATAAAAACAGAAGCATGGTGCTGTGTCTCTCATTAAAATCCCAAACATGACAAGGATAGACAAGAATGTCAAAACACCTCCTTAACAAAATCATCTCCTATAGGGCTAATTCTAAATCTCTTCTCCCATTCAAATTACCCCTACCTAAAGGACACAGAAGACTCCGAGCTCTACTGCAGCCACGGCAAACATTGCTTCTGACTTCCATCAGTTGCAGCAAGGTCAAGTCTTAACCATTATTTTTCAAAGTTTTCAGTTTGAATGTTTCAGTCTAGCTTGGTTATCTCAGTGATCTGTTGATATAATCGTTGATTCTGCAGTATAATTTTTTTCCCATTAGTGAAATATTCTTGATTAGCATATTGTTGCCATATATTTGTATTACATGTTCTGTCATTATCAAATGGAGACAAAGGTAGTAATGACGCCTGTGTCAGCACACACCCACAATTGCTTATGCTCAAATCCTCCTCATCTAGAAAATTCAAATCACCATAAAGGTTCCCTGCAGCTAAATATTGCTTTTGCATAATTGCCAGGAAAGGGCTTCCTAAATTATAGGACAGAATAAATTATAGGAGAATCATGTTCCTTACAATTTAAGGGGGGGATTAACACAGTCTGTAAAGACTCCCAAAAATTACTAATCTGAATTTAAGTTCTACATTTAAATGGAGCAAGTTAAATTCAACGAAAAAGTTCTCTGCTTTTAAGAATGTTTGTTCTAGAGAGAAATAATACGGGCTTTCTAGACTTTTAATAGGTGCTTTAAACAAGTGTTCTGTTTATTTATTACTAAAAATGCAATGACCACTACAGATTTCATTCAGAGCAAAACGTAACAGGAAAATAATATGAATCTCAACAGACTGTTTGAGTTATCTGTCCCTCCTTTAATCTGAGAGATTACTCAACAAAAGCAATGTTCATTCAACAACATTCATGAAATCTGTTGTGGATTACCAATATCATCAGTTAAACCTGTTTCAAATTTATTGCTTTCATTCAGGTTAAATAATAAAAGAGTCCATTTGTACCACCACATGTATATACATGAATTCAGCTTTCATCATTCTCTACAGGTTTAATCCTGTGACTTATGTTTTTTAACACAGTTTTGGGCAAATCTGTTGAAAAAATTTAGCCAGACTGATAGAAGAGTTTGATTGGATTACCGTGATATGTGCCATGTTTAAAACCAGCCTGTTCTGTTTAGAGAAAAGGAAAAGTCAAGCATTTTAACACTGTAACCCTGCTTGAAGTTCTAATAATTTCAATGGCTTTAGCAAAGGAGAGCTGAGTAAGGTTGGGTGAGTTCAAAGACAATAATCTTTATTATTAGAAATATGTTGGAATAGTAAAGAAGCAAAGTTTCTTTTTTCTGCTTTTTCTTTAGTCACAGCATGAAATAGCACTGCTTAGGTTAGAGTTTTCTGACATTTAAACAGTTATGGCCGTGGCTACATGTTAATTTTTTTAAATTCACCTCCATATTGACTCTCTCTCCATCTACCAATATTTAAAAAAAACAAACCCAAACACATACACACACACATACAGAAAATTAAATGTAAACTGTTCCTCTTATGTTTCATATCACAGCTAAATTTCTTCATTTAAGTTAAACTAAATTGAATTGAATGGCTGCATAACATAGCTGAGGGTTTTGCTAATGAGATACAAACATTTTTGTCTTTAGGTTACTGGTTTAAATCCAGACAAGTCTAGAAACAGCTGAAAGCTTTTAACCACCTGATGGCTATGTGATACTTTAACATGAAATGAGTTTGTCAATCAAAATCCAACTTCAGGAAGTAAGTGTTCCCACCACAAAAATAAGCATCACACAACTAGAATTATTTGCAGTCTTCTGAAAGTTCAAAAATTAATGACTCTGCACCTTTTGAACAGATATTTTAGATTAAATTTAGATGCTGAAGTATGTAAAGACTGAAATATAGAGAAGTTTACCTTGCTGATACATTTGTGAACATAGTTTTCATAGGTAAAAGAGGCTTAAATGACTTTCCTTCCTTAAACCTCCTACCTCTCATTAGCATCAGCTAGTGTAGCATGTTCTACAGTAATTTACACAATCCTATGGAGGGGGGAGAGGGGAGACATGATACACACAGAAATAAAGTCTTTTATCTGTCAGATGAAGACAGAAAATATTTTAATTTCCATGTTAACCGGCTCTTTAAGATAAATAAAACTTCTGAAAGTTTTGAAGGAGTGTCAGTAACCTGTGATATCCTCGTACAATGCATGTAGTATTCTTGTAGTATTCTTTTTTTTGCTTGTAAATAATTCCTTTACTTCCAAAAATAATTGATCATGCTTGAACAAATATGTTTTTACGGAGTGATAGATACTGATCTTCACCCTCTCCTCCAATCAAAAGGCAGAACTTCAATGTAAATTAAATAAAAAGCATAATTTAAAAATTTTGCTTAACTGGATTTTTTATTGTCTCATCAGCTTTTTATATTTTAATATCATGAAGATGTAAGAAGCTCAAACAATAAGAATGTGCTGTAGGAACCAAGCCCAACTCAAGTACCAAATTTAAAGGAAGTTCTCAGCCTAGCACTGAAAAAAACGCCCAGATTACTCTTCATGGTGCTGATTTTAAGTTAAAGGAGGTTGAAGAATTTTGGCAGCTGAATCACTTTTCATGCTGGGGACAAAGAATTAGAGTGAATGGGGTGACATCAGACTGGTGACCTGTCACTAGTGGGGTTCTGCAGGGCTCAATCCCTGGCCCTGTGCTCTTCAACATTTCCACAAATGACTTGGATGTAGGAGTGGAAGGGATACTAAGATTGTCGATGACACTAAACTGGGAGGAGCTGTCAACTCCTTCAAGGGGAGAGTGGCCCTGCAGAGAGGTCTCAACAAATTAGAGAGATGGGCAACCACCAACTGTGTGAAGTTTAACAAGGGTAAGTGCTGGATTCTGCACCTGGCATGGGGCAACCCTGGATGTTTGAACAGACTGGGGAATGAGATGCTGGAAAGCAGTGTCACGGAGACGGACCTGGGGGTCCCGGTCGATGGCAAGTTGGGTCAGCAGTGCCCTGGCAGCCAGCAGGGCCAACCATGTCCTGGGGACATCAGGCACAGCATCGCCAGCCGGGCAAGAGAGGGGATTGAATAAAATTTAAATAATGTCACTGGCTGCTAATAAGTTGGAGTTGGGTTGTTTTGGAATTCCAAGGAAGATTTGAAAATCAATCATTTAACCATTCTCCTCCCTTTTTATCACCATATGAACTCAGACAAGACAGTCTCTTTTCAGTGGCACCATTTACCTTGTAAAAACCAGTGCTTTTACAAATCCTAACACTACAGTATTTATGTTTAAAAGCTCAGAGAAACTGTGATGCCATTTCTGGGAAAGAGAGAGAAGTAAAATCTAACTTGAGTTCTTATCAGACTAGAGCAAATTAGAGTAATTAACGTTTTGAATAATCCTATTATCTTTAGAACTGCACTGGTACTTATTAAGAATCAAAAACCTACTTATGCTTCAATACTCTCTACTTCTTGTACACTAAGTGAAATTAATTTCATGGGGACAATCACAGTTCACATTAATGCACATGGTGCAAGTGCCCTTTAAAATGGTGTAGAAAACATTTACAAGGCTTCAAAACAATCCTGAATTTTATGATGTGGTGATTTCCTTCTGAGGTAACAAATCCTGCAAAATTATGGAAGATAACTCACAGTGAATTTTCAGATGTCCGAGCACAAACCATCCTCTACTCCTCCGAACTAATGCAAGATCGGACCCTCCAACTTCAAATATAGCTTTTGTTAAGTTTTCCAACAAGGATGTTCAAAGAGCCAATGATGACATCAATTTTAATTTTCATCTTGAATTCAGATTTTAGTTGCTTTTATGTCTTTTATGATATGTTGCTATCAGTCTGACTTTTTTAAAATAAAACAGATTAGTTCGTTTAGCTTTCAACAAGCATGTGGCTATAACAGAATCTTACAGTCTTACTGGAAGTTAGTGGAAACTGTAGCCTTCAGAAAGAGACTGGGATGCTCTTTAGCACTTGTGCTGTATTTCTCAGTATGTTTCTATTGCACAGCCCGCTCAAGTGATTGGCACCTACATCTGAACTCACAGCTTAGCTCAGCCTAAGTTTAAAGATTCCCACAGCAAGGTCTTTCTCTGTTACACATCCTTGCTATTTCCGCATATCCCAAGGGCATAGCAAAGTGGTTTTTATGATAAAATGTTCTCAAATTCTTTCCCAACAAGAAAGTTCATTTCTACAGTGGGTGTCTTGCCCAAAAGATTTGCTGAACAGAGGCAGACTGTCAGCACTCAGAAAACTGTCACTTGTTAAGTAACCACCCTCAATAAAATACAGCTTGGTCTTTAACTTAAACCCTCCAGTTTCACAATCGGTGATGCAAATTGCTGTGAATAAAGGTCTGCCCACTTTGCACAATAGGAAAGGGGATGAACACAGTTGTGCTGCGGCTAAAACTATAAAGATGACTGTAGAGACACGATGACATAATTAGGGAGAAATTGTGGGGAGTCTAAACAACAGGGATGGGTTCTGAAAAATCACTCAGTTGTACCAATAAACTGGCAGAACAAATCAGTGTAAATAAACTGGAGAGGCAAAGCACAGCTGAAATGACCAATTGATTCCTTGGGTCATGATGCACTCATTAGATCAACCTTGTCCCAGCTTTCCTCAACTCTGCTTACTGAAGCTTGGAGACCTCCCTAGAACCATGCCCCAATTCACTACGGCCTTTTCCAGTCATTCCTTTTTTCCTTCTGCTCAGTGGAGGAAAAGCATTTGCTTTATTAAAGGCTCTCTGTAGCACTAAGGGGGATAAATGTGTCTCCTAGACCCAAAAAGCAAGATTGAACTTTTCAATGCAGTCATGAATAAGGCATAACATGTAATAGCAGGGTATTTTCCAAGACTGAAACTCTGGATATAAAAGATCACAGGTTTCTGAAAGATTTGTTGCAGTTAAGGAGGGATGACTTCAGGGATATTCTACAGTCTGTGTTACACAGAGTGGTCACTTCTATCTGTATAATTAACATAGCAAGGCAACTTTTACATGGCTAAGACAAAAATCATCCCTCCCTTTCCCTTCCTTTGCTCCACAACAGCTACATTCTTGTAGTTACGAAAGTCAGTTTTTTCCCCTTATCTGGCTTGCTAGCTGTCCTAATCAGCTATTGAACAGGACTTATGTGCGGAAGGGAAAAAAGTGCTGGTACAAAGGCCAGGTTTGTCCTTCCTTCCTTCTTTCTACACAGTTACACATAAAGAAGAAATGGATGTAAGGAAATAGCCTGGCTCAATGTACAGCCTTTAGTTTGGACAGCTGGAACAAGTAAGTGAGTGAGCAGCATTAGCTTTTGTTCCCTTACTTGGCTGATTAATCGGGACAAGAAGACATACAGAATAGGTGTAAAGGGATATGACAAGAATTTGGACATACTTTCCATTTTCCTAAGAAGTGCAAAGATGGGAATGAATGAAATTTAGAAATATGTTGATGCATTGTGCTCTCCTGCCTCCAACGCTTTGGAAGATTTACTGACAAGTTGCAAAGTCTTCATTGGAATTCAGCAAGCTGTGATGAGAAGACCTTGCTTTCCAAATGTTAATGCTGAAATTCCATGCTTGAAAGAAAGACTGACAACAGACAGACAGAAAAAAAATTAATACACTGCTTCTTGTCAGTCCGTTGGGATTTTTGAATAGCAATTTGGCATTCTTTGCCATTTTAGTAAACTGAGAAGAAATGTAGGTTTGAAAACTGAGAAAGGACTTGAAGCAAACTTGCCTTCGACAAATCTTTCATTATAGAAAATTCAAAATGTGGTTACTTATGTTAGCTAAAGATGCCTTGCTGACAAGCAGAACCATTTATTATCCATATTCTGTAAGCAGCACTTACTGAATAAGGTGTGTGCTAGGGGCAAGAATGTTTGATAATGTTAGGAACAGCTGTGAACATCAATCTGCCACTGCTCCAGTACAGAGGAGCTTCTATTTCTAATAGTTGTCCCTACAATTAGTAGCACCTGTCTTGGGCTTCTCACTTATACTGACCCTTGAGTGGCCTACTTACTGAAAAGGGAAGGAATTCAACAGGACTCTTTCAGGAGTTAATGAAACTACCTACACTGATGCAACCACAATTTGGGTGGCATGAAGTAGCATAAAAAAGATAATTATACATTATCTTCAGCCTGGATGAAAGGATGTTTGCTAGTCTTTCTGAATTTCAGTCAATGAGTGTACATGCTTTTAAGGCATACGTGTTCGCTCATGCACTGTGGCTTATTGTGGTGAGTAGATGGACCACAAAAGTGATGCATGAGGGCTGATGCAGCTCTATTAAAGCAGTGAGAGCGCTGGGCCTTTGGCGAGAGTCTCCATCTCTATGGAGAGCAAAAGTTCTTTGCATTGCAGCTCCCCAGGGCCCAGCGTCTCCACCAGAGGAGGGCAGTTAAGGTTATGGACTGATGTTTAAAGGACACAGCAGCTATGTGGGAAAGGAGTTAGCACATACACTTACTACCCAGCTCTGGGCCGTCACTGCGTTTGGCTGGGGTTTGCCAGCAGATGTTCGGTTTTAAATATTTGACAGCACAGCCAGGGACACCTGTCTTGACATCTCACCCTTCATTCACCCATTTAATGCAAAATTTGACCTTGTGTCCTGAATATGCCAGGAGAGACAGCAAAATATGCCTTTGCTTAATACAAGCCTTCTCTGTAACCAGATGTTTTAATACAACCAACGCTATTTAAAACAACAAAAACATATCTCATTATTGTCTGAGGAGAAAAATGGGCCTCTGTATAGCACACATTTATATTCTGCAATAAAATTGGCACCTGGTATAGCAAAAAGAAGATCAGTGTGCATATTACATGACTTTACAGAATTCATGTGAATAATGAAAAAAGTATTAAGTGAAAGAAGCACTGAAATTACCACTGTCGATAATTTTTCAAGAGTACAGAATAATTTCTTGAGAAAACAAGAGGCACTATTCATTCCATTCTATCACTTGAGCTCTGCTCTCTTTCCCCACCCCCCTGGAATTAGTTTGGAAAAATTCAAGGATCCCAGCTGTTTAATAATGACGTTGTTGTACTCATGCAAATCCCCCAGACCTTATGTCAACATTTAATTTTACAATAAATATAAAAATAAGACTAGTAGCATCTGTAGTCCCCTGGGTTGTAGCTGGCAAATCATCCAAAACATCCCTCTCCCTCTTCCCTCCTGAACATCCTTGCTGCTTAGGAGGTAATAATAGTCAAAGGGAAAATGTTAACATTCGTGTGGTGTGTTGAGAGAAGTTTATAGATATTGACAGTAGTGCTCATGAAATAGATTATATCAAAACACCAAATATATTACCTTTACCCCAGTGGTAAGCTTTTGTAAATTGAAGTCAAATATGTAATCGTTGAACTCTGCAAGGACGATAAAGGCATCATAGAAAGAACTTCAAGCACCATGAATTTAGAGAAGAAACTGTTCCCACTAGCCATTTACTCTTAATGAATTTTAAATAAAAAACCGACTTATTTACCAAATGATACCTCAGAAAGAATTTATAAATTCTGACTGTTTGCATAAAGAATGCAGTATCTATAACTCCCTCTAAAATTTTTGTGCTTTGAACCCCCCAAAAAGCAAAGATAATTTGAACTGTCATAAAAACAGGTGCTTAAATCCTAAGAACCAAGTATCTCACAGAAGAAAACCAATGGACTGTAAATATAATTGGGCAAAAATTACTCTAAAATAAAATAAAATAAAGTTATACCAATTATATGGAATTTTAAAAACACAGTAGAGCATTTAATTGAGAAAATTCTATTTAAAAAATATTCTTCATGCAGTCCAGTAGGAATTTCTCATAATAATGTNTCAGTGAGAAGTACACCAGCATCCCCCTATGTAATAGTATTAAAGAGAAAACACATCAAAACATTGGGATTGCTGGTAGCCACTGGCAGCCTTGATGAATCTCTTGTTTCACCACATCTGTGGGAACCTCCCTGTTAACGTTTAAATGGCTCAGGATTGTACTTCATGCATAAAAAGATGACCTCCACAGTAGGCTTGAAAAGCCCAAATGGGTAAGTAGGCTCTGGGAGGGACAGCAGGGATGTTTCTTTTGGCTTGGCCCCATGTAG
>WEIT01013478.1:0-42201 GCA_013389985.1 Dryoscopus gambensis | reverse complement strand
GGCAGCGCCCGCACCCCCGCCCGCGCCACACCGGCGCTGCCGGGATGGCGGCGCGTCCGCCCCCCGCTCTGCTCCTCCTCCTTTTTCCTCCTCCGCCTCCTGGAGCGGGCGGGAAGGAAAGGGTTACGGGGACGAGGTGTTAAACGCCGCTGTGTTTCGTCACAGGGGGCAAATCCAGGAGTTCTTGGGACACCGATTTCGCCGTTTCCGGGGTCCCCGGACCGTTCGCCTCACGCCTGGCCCGCTGAGCCTCCCTCTCCCCCCACAACAAGGCGCCGGCGGAGCCTGGAACGGCATAGAGGCTTGAAAAAAAGCAGCGGGGAAAAGAATCAGCGAGACGTAAGAGGGGGAAAAAAATCATAAATAGGCAAGCCCACAAGCAATCAGTATTATTTATCAAGAGGAAAGGAGAAAACCCACACAATCGTAATGCAAATCAGTCACAAACCCCAGTGTACTTATTACATGAATATTATAACTCAACAATTAGACGCCAAAAAGTCTCCAAACCCAGCACCAGGCATTCAGGCATTTCTGTTTGACTACCCAGGGTGTACTGCCAGGTTAAGTTTCAGATAGGGTGCCCTTCCCCATGCCCCCACCACCGTGCCAGACCGGCAGAGCACCTGCCTCTCCCTGAACCACAAACGCCTTGCTTAGCTGAGAAATCCCAGCCGGAGCAGCTCTGTCAAACAGGAGGACTTGCTTCCAGGGCATAGATTTTTGTTCCCTCAAAACACAAAGCCGCCACATGACTCACCTTTGACAGGAAGAGCCTCAAGGAGCTCAGAAGCATTGAAGATGAAACCTTAGGTTTGTCTTCAGCGGCTGCTTTCCTCTGTTCGGTTACGTTCTTTCAGCTCTACTGACACAGTAGAGATATGACAGCTCCCATCTGAATTGCATTTCATTATTTTCCAGTCACAGCTTTAGGTCAGGCTCTGGATCTATCCTGCTCTCACAAATGACCCTCAGACCAGAGCCACAAAGGCTTTTCAGTGAAGATCCTCCTTCAGGCCTGAGTCAGTGACTTCAAACTAAAGTGGGCTTTATTCAACAAACAAGGTAACATAAATTAAGGTAAGCCCAACACTGGAGGGAGACCTGGAATCCAACAGCTCCATTCTTACAGAAACAAGAGAGATTTCTAAGTCTTTTTACAAAAGGAATTGGAAGTTCCTCTTGTCTTACCCCCCAATAGGTTTACTCAAGGAAAAAGCCCATCTCTAGCAACCACCGTTGTTGCAGTATCAGACCACCAAGGGGGTCAGTAAACAAGAGCAAATACCCTGTTAGGATGAGAGGACTGTGTCTGTTCAGACAGGAAAAAAAATGGCCATGGGGTAGGGAGGACACCCAGTAGCAGCCAATACCTGCAAAGTATAATGACTGAATTAGGCTTGGTAACATTTGAACTTTTTTAAACAATTGAGTAAGGCTCTTTGCAGACCTCCTACACAGCAGGAGGTCAAAAGGTAGTAGTCTTCATTTAAAGCAGGGGAGGTTCTGATAACCCAAGAAAAGCCTTTTCCATTGTGAAAATGGCCAGACAGTGGAGTAAGTTTTTCAGAGAGGCTGTGCAGTCTCTAGCCCTTTATGAAGTCTCATGGGATAAAGACCTTAGCAAGCTACTCATAGTTCACAGCCTGACCCTGCTTCGAGCCAGAGAGTGGACTAGAGAAGCTTCCAAGGTCCCTTCTAATCTAAGTGGCACTGGTACTCTAGGAACTGCAGAGCTCAGTCCAACCTTCTGGCAGTCTCTCTTCTCAGATGATTCAGGAGAAGCACACTATGCTTACACCAGAAGAGACAAGGCCTCTGTTTTGCTCTTGGTTTTTGTTTGCTTTTTTTAATTTTATTTTTTTAATTTTTTGTTTGAGTTTTTTGGTTTTTTGTTTTTGTTTTTGTTTTTTTTTTGGTTGTTTTTTTGTTGTTTTTTTTTCCTGTGGAAATTAAGAGTAAATAAAATATGAAGAGACAACTCTGTTCAAATTATTGTGAAGGCTTTACAGGGTACTCATTGTTCTACAGGAGTAACTGCTGTAACTATTTAACTTGTACTCCTCTGGAAAGCTTACTGCAGTTACAAACAATCCTCCAGGATCTGGTAACTTCCCTTTTAGATGAAATTGAAGCAAGCCTAGTTTTCCCTAGCAAAATGGATGGAATAACATACTGCAGAAACTTTGTAAAAAAAGTTTTGAAATTGGGTTCAAAGGGATCACAAACTCCCACTCAGTTGCTTTTCAGGAATATTTTTTTCTGGAAACAGAAAAGTTATTCCAATAAAGGAGAAACCAGAGAAGGAAGGGTAGGATTTACACTTAGAGATACAGGCACAAAGCCTTGACCTCAAAAGCAAAGCCTGAATTTGTGACTAAGTGGATCCCCTCCCCCCACATTCAGCCTGCTTTCTGTAGGTCTGTAATAAACATTTAAACAAGTATTTTTACCACTTAAAATATTGAGGTAGCAAAGCCTTTTAACAGCCCTTTTTAATTCCAGCAGTAGAAAGAAGAGCAGCAGCACAGTACATTCCTAATCTCAAAAGGAGCCAGCTGTCATCCAAGAACAAGAAATAGGCTACAGAACGAATACTGTAAAATATGTCAGATTATATTTACACGGTCTAATTAAGCAAACATACAAATGTTGTAACATCAAAACCATGTAAGTGCAGAAACACCGGCTTAATTTGGGGCAAGGTGGCCTTACCTCACAAGGCTCTCTAGTTCAGTGATTTGCACTATCACTCCTAACACGCCAAAGCTGGGAGATTTCTCATTGTGCTGCACAGCAGAGTACGCGTCAGCTTCCTGCACAGCACAAGCTTTCTGCAGTTCCAGTGCTCTGCACAACTGATCAAACTCATACCAGAAACATTCGTTTTGCAGATAAAATCTCACTTTCTTTCCAACATGTCAATGAATTGTATGTGGGATTTGCAATGGTGGGGCATGCTTCCTATGTGGATGCAAACACTTAGCTTTGCAATTCTGAGAGAAAAGCAGGACTGAATAGATCCTTAGTCTGCCTTTACTTTTTTTTCCTCCCGTAAGAGAAGGTAAATTAGGTATGCTTGCTTTTTTGTACTTCAGACAAGTCCAAATAGAGACGCAATAGATCAAACAAGTGTCATACTGGCAAATGCCCTTAAGAAAGTTGTCGTCCAAGTAAGCAGTTCTCTGTTTCCTCTCAGCCGAGGAAACAACATGCAAATGTCCGGAGGGAGAAATGGTGTTCCAGTTGGCAGAGAACAGAGGAAAATAGATCTGTTATTAGTCACATGTAGCTCCAGGTAAGAGGATATCACTCAGTTTCCCTCATACTAACTCCACAATTTTTTTTGAGTGCACAGCTACAAGTCATCCTCCATGCGCCCTGCCCATATTGACTTAATTTTTCAGTGCATTTTCAAGGATTATCTTACATTTTTTACTGAACTTTAACTGATTTCTCCTCTCTGCCTTTCTTCACTAACTCCACCTCATCTTCCTTTTTCATTTGCATTTTCAGTCTTCTTTTACTATACATTGTAAAAGCTTAAACTGTAACAAAAAAGTATGGAAATAAATTTTCTGTTGAACTTTTCCTAAGTTTGTTACAGATGTATGTTCACATAAGGAGCTCCTTTTCAAGTCTTAAAAATTTCAGAGGTTGAAAGAATTTTTGAGTCATTTGTAACCACACGTTACTCATGATAGCCTGATAATTTGGAACTCTGTTTAGTTTACTACGCAGTTCCTTCTGGTCAAGCTTGACTGACTCTTGCACTTGTCCAAGCATAATGGTGTCAGACTCTCTCAGCACGACACCACAGAAACAACCTCAAAACAACTTTATTGAAAGAACCAATTGGAGCTTTAATTTACAGGCCAGCTACTTCTCTCAGAGGCACACTCTATAAATCTCTGTTGATTTCAAAGCAAACTGCTTTAATCAGGAAAGGAGAACAAAGTCTTGGAAATTACCTTTGAGTAACATTTCTCAGACTTGCCCATAGGAGGTTTGGATAACCTGATGTAAAAGTGCGTTGGCAGTACAAGTCACACCAACCTTGGCCTTTTTAATAAGCTTAGCCAGAAAACGTTTACTAATGTTTTCTTATTCTGTGTAGGATTCTAATCCTGAAGCTTGAACTTTGTGGCATCCTGTTTATTGATTGTAGTATACAATTACAAGGTAGAACAACCATTGTTTCCTACAGCTGCATAGCTACATTTAGTTCTGCTCCTAACAAGACAATTCTTTTAAAATAAAGGTCAGACAATGGCTTTACAGTAGCAATTATACCATGCTTGCATTGTCTTAACGTAACAGCACAACTGCAGGGATAGAAAACCCACATGATTTCAGCTTGCAAATACCATAGAAGACATAAGAAAGGTTTTATAGTAAATTCCAACTGCAAATATATCCACTTTTTGTTTCAGGAATGCTCAAATTAAGAAAAAAATTGTAAGTATTTTTTTTCAGTAGATATGTCTATAAAACATATGTACTGAAGTTGCCTTGAAGAATTCAATCCCAGCACTAAAAATCTTAAACTTTCTAAAATATACTTAACTATTTCAAGGAAAATTCAAGGATGATTCATTAGCAAATTTCAGACGTTATAAACAGAATAAGACTGCTTATTTGGGGTACTGCTGTTTGAGGAGGAACAAGCAAACCTATGGTCAAAAACCTGAAGTAAGAACATTAAAGATGATCAACCCTTTTACTTGAAAAAAACCCAAACAATAAAACAAAAACCAGGTGTTTACTAGCTGGCTTTTTACAAACAGGCTAACAGCAATGAGGGCAGGCCTTAACCAGCAATTTGGATCACTCCTTCACATAAAGTTACTTTTTCTCTCTGGCTCATGCAGATCAAATTTCCAACTTGCATCAATAAGGCTGCAAAAGCAGAGTTATTTTTCCCATCCTGCTAACTCAGCATAACAAAACTAAGCACAATACACTAAGAATCATTTCCATAATTTCTCTTTACTCGCTCTAACAAGTAACATTGGAAAATGAGAAATTTTGGTTCAAACTTTTTAGTTTGCTTTGAGCTCAACAATTTCAATTTAGACCACCATATTCATTATCTTAAAAATCTGCATAGACTTGAAATCAAAATTTTAGCCAGTGCTTAAGATCACCTTTTCTATCAAAAATAAGAACATACAATACCACAATAAAGACAATAAAATCAGTAGGCAGATCTCCTAGGCAGAGGCCTTTGCCACAGGTAGATAGGGAACTGGACAAATTTTTCTGCAGTGATTGGTCCAGAGTCACTACATGCACCTGTACTCTGATAGCTACCAAAGCCTCAATCTGCAGAGAACCAAAAATGAAGATGTAGCTAAGGTTTATTTTATCCTGCTTAACCCTTACAGTCTTCAGTGTCTAATCAACTACTGATAAAAAAACTTTTGAGGAAGATATTCCACAGAGATGAAATATGCCTCCTTAGCACATTGATAGTTTTTTCATCACATTCAGCTGCCAAGCCTGATTTTTACAATTTCAGATCTTCTTTTCTGTCAAATTATGACCTCATTGCAGTCATATAATTTACACTTTTTTTGTGTCTAAAGAGATGGGGATTCTTGTGTCATCCATTGCATTTCAATAGAGAGTAATTCCAGTCAGCAAAGTAAATGATTTCCTTACACTTCCTTCTTCTGGTAGATCCAGGACAGTAAGGCTCAGCTCATTAGCAATTCTCACAGCAATAGGAGAGACAACAGAAGTCCATAGTGGTACAAACTATACAGAAAATCTGTTTTCTTTCCTAAAAGATTCTTGTGACTTGAAAAAGAGCAGCTCAGTCAACAAAAGCTTTGTACTGGAAATGTTAAATGGGAACAAGCAGAACAGAGATGATTGCATATACACAAGGTGTGGACTAGCATAACCGTCCAAGGAATTTTAAATAGCCATCACCTTACCCAGGGTGATAAGCAAAACCCTGGCAGAAAAAAAAAAAATCATTAGCTACTTACAACTGTTGCAAAACAGTTATAAGAAACTTATATAGCTATGCTTTCTGTATTCTTGTGTGTTCCCATTTCAATATGTTTACTGAAAATAGATACTATAATGACAACATTTGCTATTTACACTATTAACTCTATTTTGTAATAGTATATGTTCCTAGCATGGCAGTTAGCTTTTTCTATGAAACCATTATATTTCTCTCCAGGTGCCCTAGGAAAAAAAATTCTCAATTCAATTAAAGTGTATATGGTTAGGATTAAACAAGTAAAAAAAAGTGATCTCTTGAGTGTAATACTCAAATTCTACAAGAGGAAACATTGTCCTTCTTGAATGTTAATAGGCAACAGGATTAGCATGCTTCAAGCAAGGCATGAGCACACACTCACTAGTTTTAAATAAGCCATTATTTAGACCATCTGCAAGACTGATAAATCAGAACTGAATTAAAGGAATGATGGCAAATCCATTTCTTTCTCCTCCAAGAATAAGACTTATCTGTATAGGCTCACAAAGACAATACAAGCATTTAATAAATACAATTGTGCAGGAGATATTAAAAAAAGTTGAAATCACAGGGTATGAAGGTCACCCAGGTATTGCCCTCTATTGAAAGCATAGGCAGAAGAGAGTAAGTTGAATCTGCAGTCTAGCAGATGATGGTGTGGCACATGTGGAACTTGGCAGGAAGAAATAGAAGCACTCCCCTGTGTGGGCTGAATCCTTTGTCCACTAAAGTCTAGTGGCTAATAATACCTCTTAATCCTTCACCTATCCAAAAGATTCAGGAGTCTGCAGACACACACCCCTTACTCTTTGTTGTTTCTTGGCCAGTAACTAGCACAAGACAATAACTAACAAAATTTATTTGTAAACTCCATCCAGGAAGCAAAATGCTCTCCACTTAAGTATACTTCATTTTAACACTCTTGGAGCTACAGTTTCCTGAAGACTGTGCTTGCCTGATCAGAAACTGTACAGAAATGACTCATCTGGTTAACCCTGACGACCACCTGCTTGTGAGCATTAAACCCAAGAATACATAAAATTCAGCACACTGATTGCTGGTGCCTGGACTAGTGGAATGGCTGGGGACAGAGAGCAAAATGTTCATTACTGCCTCTATAGGAACACTGGTATGGACTTCACAATATAGACCAAATGCCTCTGTTTGCTTTAGCTTTGCTACAGGACAACTTGTAATCCACCTAGCCTTTTTAAGTAAATATCTTTACTAACAAGGTGTGTGTTGCCATGCTTAATATCCCTATGTACACTCTCCGTTCAACTCTCAGGCTTTTAACTTAGACTTCTTAAGGGCATTTATAGCCTAAATGTAAGATAATGAGAGGTATGTGGCCTGTATAGCCTTTCAATTCCATGTAAAACTATGATATATAGGTGCTAAAAGGATGGAAACACTAAGAAACTTTATATGCACTTATAATAAGACTTTCACTGTAATAAAATATTAACTTTTTTATTTACCAAGCAATAGCAGTCGATCTTACATTGGTCAGAAGTTATGGGATAAGATATTCAAAAGCTTTTTAGCAGCTTTTTTAAGACTTTGTGACTGTAAGATCTGGATTGTTGACTCTTAGACAAAATCGTGTTATCTGGTAGAAATCATCTTGTCCAGTCAGATGTGTTTTACAGTGATCACTGTCTTTAAGGGCAAGCCTTAAGAAATTAACACTGCTATACTCTGTCTCAACTGGAAGACTGTTTTGCCTAGGTAATAATACCACAACAAGAACATGAACATCCAAGAACATTTTGTATCATCAGATCTGCTCTTGATGTGAATGCATTAGTTGAAGAATTGCTCCCATTAATAACTCAAAAGATGCTAAATGAGGCATTCAAAAGCACAGTAGGCCACAGCAGAGACAAGCTTTGGATGTACTTCTGGAGCTTTCCAGCTCAACAACAAAGTGATCTTAACAACAGTGCTTTAAAAACACACCTCCCCAGAATCTTCCCAGAACAAAGTGTAAATAGTAAAGCTTATCCCTCCAGAGTAGAACTCAGCTGCTGGTATGAGCCAGATGAGTCTTCTCAGTCCTATGCTTACCTTGCAAAATTCACAGAACAAGATTATATAATTTAAAACCTCTTACACGACCAGAAACATGTTATACGCTCAACTGGCAAGAAAACCTTGACCAAACTAAGTGTTGAGCCTCATATGAATCTATTAAGGTATAATTAAATCAAAAAGAAACTAACTTGCAATCTGCAAAAACATCAATCTCTTGAATGTCCAATCTAAAGCCACTGTGAGGATGGTACAGAGATAAGTCAAACACAAGAAGTATACAAACAGCATAAAAAAACTAAAAAAAAAAAAGCCTAATGTGTTAACTTTTTTCCAAGTTTAAAAAAGTTTCCAAATGCAATCTTGTCTTGGTGTAGCTGTGTTAAAATCCACATGAAAAGATGTACTAAGGTTTATTCTTGTGTCCTTCAAATAAAAGATACTGACAAAGCTGGTTCTGATAAAAATTTTCCCTGAGTCACAGTTTTCCTGGCATGCTGGCAGTGTCCACCAAATGCTTTACAGCTGCATCCCCGAAGGAAAATTTGCACCAGCAGTTGCACTTCACAGGTTAAATATCTGAAAACCCCCTACTAGCTCCTGGCTCCTGACTTTTTGGGGACATAGCCTGTAGTCTCTTCTCAACTTTGTGACACACTTCTTTACCATCCAAACTTTTGTTCAAAAGCCTCATGAAGGAGAAACAATTCTGTGGAGTTTGATAAAGGTGTCATAAGCCACCAGCAACAGATATCTCAACTCGAACCCTGGCCTCGGTTATCCAGCCGCAGACTGGCAGCTGAGTAGCGCTGAGGGCAGCTTGAAAAGGGGAAAAGATCTTGGTAAGAGATTTTATTGTGTTTTCGCTCTGCACTTACAGTCCTGAAGGATTTTTCCTCCCCTTCCTGCCCCAAAAGCCTATAAGCCAATCCCAGTTCCCCGCGCAGGCAGACCTGCAGCCTCCGACTGCGAGCTCAGCGCTTTGCGCCCACAACAGCGGCACGCGTGGGGCAGTCCCATCCCTCGTCGTTCAGGCCTGTTCTTCCAGCCGGCTGCCAAAGCCCCGGAGCCGCGGCATTTTCCATTTTCCCATGNCCGCTCCCGCGCCGCCTGCGGCGCAATGGCGCCACCTGGCGGGGGTCTGGCGGGCAGGGAAAGCGCCTTCCCGGGGCAGCCGGGGCTGTCTTCACATCCCTCTTCGCCTTTTTTTTTTTTTTTTTTTTTTTGGTGGGAAATACAGTTCCCTTCCCCGCCCTCGGCATTTCTTGTTTCCCTGCTCAAATAACTCCCCACCGAGGGCAGTTTGGCCGCAGTCAGGAGCCAGCGGCTCCCTGCGGCCCTCGCTCCAAGTACTTTGCAATACAAATCTGCCAGCAGGTGAGTCCCGGCTCGCCCACAGGTGCTGACCATCTTCCACTCCCGACTCTCCCAAAAATCAGTGCATCCCCTCCAACAGCATGGCTTCAACCACGCACCTGAAAAGAGGTGCTTGGTTCATCAGCCAACCCTTCTATCTCCCTCTACCATTTCCCACTGGTGGAAGTGATTTTAAAAACAAACAAACAAACAAACACCCGCCCCCCCCCTCACTATTCCGCTAACAATGTACATTAATAAAAGATTGCCTTTACTTGCATGCTGCTATGCTTGTTATATATGCCACATCAAAACCAAGGCCAGATTATTAGCACATGATTTGCACTTCAACTTTTTTGCTGATTTTTATTCAGTTTAGGTACTCACCCCCAGTGTGCTTTGCATATTGAGAACCATAGCTTGTGAATTCAGTTTTTGCCTATCAGTTGCCATGTTCAAACAGAGCTCTGATGAAATAAATGCAAGTGATAAACCACTTTCTTAGAGATATCCTGCACTATCTCCTCCTAGTCACTTATGCAGAAATGATACAAAGTGTAAGTAGATATGAAATGGGAACCTACCAGTTCATTAGTGTCTTAATGCCTCGGTTTCCTCTTTTTAAAAAATTTTCTTGCGCTTTGAGTAAATATGGTTCAGTTACAAGCTACCTAAAGCCTAGGAAAATGACTGCCTCTTACACAACACCCACAGATTGGACTCCAGTCTTAATTTTGGCCTCTCAAAGCTCCTAGTTCTAAGCACCGGTGAATTTTCAGACTTCCTTATACAACTCTGAAACCCCTGAATTAGCATCAGGTAGGGCTGTATTGGTAATACAACGTAACCAGGCTGAGGCTATACATCAATAAATTGCATTATAACCATAGGCATAAGGTCTGTCAGCTATAGCACCTGTATTTGCTTAATACGTCTGATAATCCTGGGATTAAAACACTAATTATAATAAAGGGAATGCTGGCACTAGTAATTTCTGCCTGGTGGGTTCTCTTCAAGGTGTGGCAAATGATGATCTAAGCACAAAAAAAGCAAAACTCAAGTTCTCTCTATGTTCAGTACCCAACAAGCTGTAGTTGATGCTAGAAAATTTGCAACAGTAATCAAAATAAAAGGAGAATCTTTATTAACAAGTGCTATGGCAGGCAACAATAAAAAGGAAACAAGCCTATGCTCCTGTCCAAAAATACTCCCAAAATAATTGAGTTTACATTTACATGTTCATTAACTAGTAAAAAAGTAATATATAGCATTTGGATCTTCTAGGCATGCTGAGTAGCTGTAAGTGATAATTACTATAAGCCTGATTCCTGCATTCATAGTGGAATCAACCTTTGAAAGATAAAAAGAAGTACAATATGTCCCTAACTCAACATGCTTGTCTTATACTAGAGTGTTTTCTGAAACAAAGCACCAAAGAAAAAGCATTTAATACAAAAATTTGGTCCTTATAAGTCAGTACAGTAATTCTTCTCTAATATCAAATTGTCTGCCTGAGTTTGTTGAACTCAGCAATCCTCTAAAGTTTTACAGAAGGGAACAAAGTGGCATCCAATTATAGGATCAGACTGTATGACTGTAACTGATGTTGACAATTCCCTGGGATTTCTCTTCAAATCTATTTGAAAAAAGATTGGCCAGACTTGGAACACAAGGATTCAGTCATGGGCAAAGCTAAATTTCATGCTTCTGTTGCTAGTGAAACTAAAACAAGCAACAACTGTTCTTCTAATAAGGAAGGTACAATAAATGCTATTGTGCACAGTTTCTTTATCACAAGTTAGATGTAGTCCTTAAAATTTTGGTAAGTTGCCAGTGCCATTTTTCACACAGAGGTTACCTACCAAGAAATTAGTATTGAGTTTTATCTGCTGTGACTTATATATTGTTCTTTCTCTAATACCTGAATTAGATATGAGCTTTGAGATTTGACTGTAACCTGGAAAAAAGTGGAAAGAAGAAAATGCTACAGTAGAAAAAAAACTTCAGAAAGCAGGTTAACTAATTAGACTGTAGGTAAATACAAACAAACTGAACCCATTAAAAAAAAAATCATTCTATTTAGATCACCAATTCTGCATGGTTTCTGTCCAGAGACCACTTTTATGTAAGCTTTACTGCACCAAGTAAAGGAATAAAAATAGCTTGCATGCATTTTACATTTATTATTAACATGGTTAAATCCCATTATCTTGAAAGAGTGATGTGTGATTGTTTTAGGCATCATTACTAGTTATACACTTTCTCTCCAAAAACATGACTCTCAAAACCGTAATGTAACACCTTACATTTCCAGGTTAGCAAAAGTCCTAAATTCACTTTAAACTGTACTGTTAATGCTAGGTTTTGTGGAGAAGAGAAATACTACATCAGTTTTTCCATGGAGGCATATAAAATAATTACACAGGGAACAAAAAGAGATGGATTTAATCTGTTCATATCATAGGAACATAATGAAGAATTCTTCCTCCTGAGCAAAATGCTTGACAAAATTGAGGTATACAGTAAATACTGCATTAAGAATAAAAGTCTTGTTGTTTTAACAAAAGCAACACCTAAGATGTAAAGAACACACTAAAGGAGGATCTCTGTTTCTGCTAGGTGTCTATTCTTTTCCCTATTCTCTTATTGGGCAGTTCCCTAAAAAGGCTGAGCACTTGCCTGAAGGAAAAAGTCTCTCCCAGAATAGGTAAGAAAATTAATGCTAATTAATGAGCAGATTTAAACCAGTGTACAAGGAGTGGGATTTATCCTGTCACACAGCATTTCCCTCTGCTAAAACACAGCAGTATTCATCACGAAGTGTGGGAAACCAGGAGAGGGTGCTCAGGTTGATTCAGAACAGGGGAACTCTAGTGCCCTGGTTCTAGAGAGATAGACACCAGAAAAATTGCAACACAGCCACATAATCATAAGTACAGTTTGCACAAAAAGGAAAAATAACATGTAGAAAAGCTTTTCCAGAACTACTTTTGTATTTGAAAGCTTTAATAAGGGCTTTTTCCCCCCCATCTTTTTGAGTACATCTTCAGCTACATCTTTCTTCATCCAGTCTATCACAGCAGTACAAAGGCTTCCTCAGCAGAAGGTAGAATAAGTGAAAGTGAGTCAGAGCTTCCCTAGGCACAAGAAACAAGAGAGGAGTTCACACTCTGCCTGAGTTCCCATGAGAAAAAAATACTTTTTTTCACTCTACATTATTTATGTGTACAGCAGTGTCTATGGAAGACAAATGCTTGTGTCCTGCTATTTTGTAAGAGAGAGCCAAGAAGAAAAAAATCCACTTAACTAACTACCAACACCCAGAACAGATGCAGCACTTTTTTGCCTCAGACACGAGTTACTAACAACAACTGCTTCTCTGAAAACCCTTGAGGTACTTTAATCCCTTCAGTGATGTCTGTCAGGCACCTCCTTGACCCATAATCATGGGCAGAGTTAACTCAGAAGAAATAATTCCACCCTGATTATTTATCCTGTCCTTGGAGAGTACCACTGAGCCACAAATAAGCATCTTTTGGCCTACTAGTTTATAGCTCTACATATTAAATGCTGCTTGACCTTAGTATGGCAGACCCTAAGCCATAACTCTTGGAGTCTGGCTTGACACAAAGTTCTTCTTTTCCTGCCGTGGGGTTACAATCACTGAAAGAGAGGAAAGAGCAAAATTAAGTTATTTTTCCATTTCAGTTCCCCTTCTTTTCTTGAGTTTGTACACTTGTATTGGATTGTAAACTAGCAGAGCTAATTACAAATTCTGTAACCACAGTAGAGTTCATAATAAAAGTATCAATGCTTTAAAAGTTCTATAAAATTTAAACACTTTAAACTATTAGCATTTTTATATAGGAATGTTACAGTAATTAAAATAGCAGCTCTTTTTTCATCACAATCAAAATACTTACTGAACATTTTACAGCTTAATTACACTTATTACAGAGAGAACAAGAGTCAATTAAGTACATAAACCACCTTGTTTTCCTGCTTGGCTTGTCTTCTAAGTGACAGTGTGAAAAAACCCCACCTTAAATAGCTAACTTAGTCTTCTTGAGAAGAACAAGATACAGGTGGCAGAAACTTACTTAGGGTGGTTTATTGAGAAGAGGCTGTGTACTTATTTTGAAGCGTAAGCTATTAGAAAAGGTTTTTATTACCTCATGTAAGAAGGTTAGAGAGGCTTGTTTGTTGTAGCGTGGGGGTGGGCTGATTTGTTTGTTTGTATCTTTTCTCTTTTGCTAAAAATCAAAATCCTGACTCTGAAGTTTTGCAGTTAAGAGTTTTTGATATGCTTGCTCCTGTTAATAAAAGATGTAGCTTGTCTACTTCTTGAAAGGTGTAATTAGTTCAGGGACAGAGGAAAACATGCTGTGTGGCTGTATTGTAGAATATGTTAGTCTGTAAGTCTTGCACAGAAAGAAAAGACAGCAATGCTTGCAGCTACTGTATTACTGTAGTCTTCCATGTTGTGCTGCTACGTAGCCTTCTCGCTTGTCACTGAACGAGATGGATGCTTTGTCTCAAAGCCTCACATAAATGAATGAAGTGGCTTTCAAAAATTGAGCACGTTAGGAAAATGAACAAGGAAAGGGAAGTGCTAAGATTGTCTAGTGAAAGAATTTGTGTTCAAGGTAGAAAAAGAAAAAAACACTTGTGCTATTTAGTGAGCTGTCTCTTATGTAGTTTAATCAGTCTGTGACCTCTGCAACAAGTAAAAAAATTTGATTAGTACTTTCGATCTAGATTTCTATAGGGACTTGATATGGTGGAGTAGGCTTGTATTGTAAGGTTCAGGGGTTTTTAGTAGCTTGCATTGCTCAAGCTGTCTATGTGCTCTGTGTACTTGTCACATTCTGTCATCTCTAAAAGCTGAGATGGGACTGTCTGAAGTTGTATGTAATGAAACTTTAAGCCCTGAAGTTTATAGTAACATATAAGTTAAGAGAAATAAAAACTACCTGAGAAAAACTTTGTCGCTGACGTAAAATAGAGCATTTCACATTGAATTATTGACCTATTTTCAAAGGTAGCATTGTTTTTAACCTAACTGAATGTTATTGAATTCTACCACTGGTGAGATAATACTTCCTGGAGTCTTGAGTTGTTCTATACTGTTTCTTTGAAATCTCCATGAAAATAGTGGAAGTGTGATGTAGAAAGTTATTAATAAATATAGAGGTATCTAGTTCATGACAACATAGGAAAAGTTTAGAGAAACTAGCTTAATTCAAGCAAAACTTGATATCTGTTAAAATACAGTTATAGTTCAGTTACCAAATATAATCTCAGTAATAAAAAAAGAAGCTATATTGTCCTTGCTTCAGTTACCGCCTTTTGGAACAGAGCTGCAACTATGCTATGAATTACATGGACACACTCCTTGTAGAGTTTGAGATTTGTATATAGGGATTTGCAAAACCAGTGTTCCTCCCTTTTCACTGCAGATTTTTTATACACAGGTTTGTCATCTTGAGAGCTGGTTTCTTTTTCTCAGGAAAAGTAAGCTGTCTTCAAGAGTTATTCTAGCAGTAGTAAGAGTTGGACATTTAGTTACAAATCTGCACTTTTTCTTTGGTGTGTAGCTGTCTCTTACAGGGATCAGGCTGCCCCCAAGACACCGTTGGGTACAGGTGTCAGACCCCTGGTGTCATAAGATTCAGGCTGCACTGGGGTAGGGACCAGTGCTCAGGTAATAGGCGGAGGTGGCTGCTGGAGTTATTTAGCCCTGAATAGCTGAGTCTTTTTGCCAAAGTCCAGCTGTCAGTGAAAACGCTATGTAATGCCTGCCTAATTTTTTCTATAATCCTTAAGCCAGAGCGCCTCCCCAGCTCTTTTTCTGCCCATGCTGCTGAGGGTTGATTAAGGCAGTTTGTACAGAACAGGTCAGAACGGGTTTTCAGTCTTGGTTATCTGGAGATCTTCATCCAATGACCCCAAAGACTGGGTGGCTGTTACACTTGTAAATTCAGTCTATCTTATTCTCAGTAAAACTTGTGTATTCATTCTGTTAAGGGGCTTTCATGTAACTTGTGTTCTATTCCTTTAAAATAAAACCAAGAAAATCCTGCTGAATAATGCTTATCTGATGGAGAAAAATGAGAGAACAAATCTTGACATGCACACTGTAAAAATCTGTAACAGGCCTCACTAGCGGTGCATGGGTGTGCTCCAGTTTGCTTTCCCTCCTCCAACTTTGGAAGTAGATAACCTTTCTTTTGATACAATGTTACTGTGCTAGATGTGAAAAGGTCCCTTGACATCACAGGGCTAATTGGGGCTGCTCAGTGAATAGGATCTGGCCTTTTAGCTGTGTTCTGAATGCACTATTGACTTGCTGACAGGAAGCCCTGTAGCGATAACAAAGGAAGAAATGATTCAGCCATCACTGGAAAGCCTCTCTTGATTTCACATCTGCTAGTCCATCTACTTCCATGCTGGTGGAGCTGCCTTCACATGAGTGCATCAAGTCTCTCATTGTTCAGCGCTTGTTTCCTCTCTTTATTCTTCTTTCTTTTTCTTTTTACTTTAAAATGTTGCACTTTCCACAGGCAGTATCAAAACCAAAATAAAACATCTGCTAGAGTGATGGAGTGTCAAAAAGTATTAAATACTGCTGGCTGCAGCAGAAAATGAATATGTGAAGGCCAAGTGCTGCATTAGGAATGGCAGAGTGATTTCCAAAATTAACTGAAGAAAGTTCAAGGGATTAGGGTATTGTTTTACTGAACTGTGGCAGACCATTATGCTTCTAGTGTGACTAGACTCCTGTCCTTTAATAGCAAAATCCCAAATCCTGCTTTAGATAAGTTGGGTTTGGTTTGTTACTGTAATGGAGGCAGCATTCAAAGTTTAAAGTGCTTTTGCTTTGTCGTACAGAACCCAATGTGCCTAAACAGCTAAGAAAAATTAGATTATTTTACTTTATGAAGAAAGCAATAAAGCTAGTTTTTCTGTTGACTCATGTTCCTTGTGAGGATACAGTGTATTACAGCATATTTAGCTTGACTAGGAAAATTCTTTCCCTGTATTTGGGCAATACATACACCAGGACATTTTTTTACTTATTTGGATAAACTTAAAACACAGATGTTCTGGTCCAGATATTGCAATACAGTCAAAATTAATAAATACATTAGGAAGTGCATAAATAGTAACAGTGATCTAACCCCAATATGTTTATTTTAAAATGTTACGCACTATAAGTGTTACATGTCCTTGTTTTAATGCACTTCATGACATAGGAACCTCCAAATTACTGTATGATATCAAAGCAGCTGTCCATATACTTTGTCATTTAATCTCTTAATTAAAGCAGAAAGTCTGAGATATCCCTGAAGTTGTTCTTTGCCCTAATTAAATCAGTGGGAAAGTACAATTTGCTCTGCCTGCTCACAGAGCACACTCTTCTTTCTGAAACAGCTTATCTTTTCCACACTGTGTCTTGTCTAACTCCTTGCACTGCTCCTTCTCTACCAGCTCTTCTATTTTTTCCAAGTGTCTGTGTTTTCTGTGAAGCTATATTACTGCATGGTTTCTGAGGTTTTTGTGTATGTAATTTAGGCCCCTGGATTAGTTTCCTTTCTGTGAGGGGATGTAGGAGAGGTAAGGATTGTTTGAGTCACCCTTATGATGTGGTGTGAGATCTTTCTGAAGGCTCAGGGAAAATCCCAGCAGACTTTGTCCTTTTGCAGAGCTGGTGGGAATGCAGTTTTATGTCAGAGGCACTGGAGCCCAGCCAAAGCATGGCAAAGCTCTGGTTGATCCTGTCTGGGGAGAACATAAATGATTATATTTAAAATAATGAAAGTAAGTCCTAACCTTAGATCCTATCTTTGGAAAATGATTGTAGTTACTCGGCACTGTAGGATTCTGCACAGACGGATGGAGGTGACCTGTGGAAGGGCAGAAGGCAAAACACTTTTCTCCATGGCCTGAACAAGATGGCAGTCCCTGTAAATATTTTCAGGATCAATATGAAATATAGTGTTAAACTGGTGTTAATCTACAAGTGAAAACAGTGCTCATATACTCACTCCAAGACAGCAGTATCATATCCAGTTGTGATCATTAATGGGATTTTTCTGGAGAGTGTCTATGGACCCAGAAGGCAGGAGGCATTTCCAGTGTGCTTTTGCTGTTCCCAGCAGAAGTCTTAAAATTGTTTGTTGTGAGGTGTTGTAGGAGTGCTTTAAAATCCTTACAAGAGTTTTATGGAGGAAAATGTGACTCAGGAACACAAACTCCTAGCTAAAGGGAGTGTCAAGTTTTAATTATGGCTTTCTTGCTATGTATAAAAGGCCAATCTGTATCTTATGGAAAGTTGGGAGCAAAAATAATCATAAAAGCTTAGGAGAAGAGTAACAGAGGAGAGAGGGAAAAGGAAGAGAGCATATATTTACAAGGCAAGATGTTCCTTGTTGGTGTGGAATTCAACTGTGAAAATGAAATGGGGATGTAAACACCTTTGTTATCATATAAGAACCTTAATTTGTCATAAATATGAGAATGCATAAATTGCTGTATTGTTTGTCCCATGTGCTGATACCTGCAAACAAAGAAAATGTACAAATGCATTGTGTATGTGGAAAGGTGCTTTTTTTGTGAAACAAGTGTAAATATTTACTTGCACAGGGGAGTGTATATATTTATAATAAAAATATATATTGCTGTAGGTATATTCATAGAATGCATGTAATTCTATGATGCATATATAGCTCTATAGATATACTAGTAGAAGATATCTAGATCTGTGAACATATAGATCTCTATATATCCTTACCTGAAGTTATGATTCCAGGAAAGACGTGTATGGTCTGAAAGTTGCCTCTGGCCAGGGCTGAGCGCAGGCCGGCGCCCGGCGCTGGGGGGCAGCGCTGGTCCGCGGCTGCCCCGCTGGAACCTCCCGTGCTGGAAAAACTGGTGAACTTTGAGAGCTAACAGGGCGCCGAGGGGCTCCCTGTGTCTGCAGGACAGGCAAAAGCAGCCCTGGACAGATGCCCTGCGTGCTTCGCCCTCTTTTTTTTTTTTTAATTTTAAATGTGTAGTCCTGTTTTCTGTGCGCATCCCTCAGGCACTCTAATCTGTTAGTGGAGCGAGGGGAGCTTGCAGGCTCTGGCATGGGCTACGAGCAGTTCTGAGCCAAACAGTCTTCACGGCCCATTTTTGCAGAGTTATGTCTCTGCCAGAAGATGATGGGACCCGTGGAATCACAGCAGTCCAGTCCCGCGGGCGCCCTAGAAGGCCTGGAGTGTGTGGATTGCACACACACAAAAGTCGGGCGGGGGGGTCAATCTGGTTGTCTCAGGCAGTGAAAGCATTGTCTGTGTTCAGATATCTGTGGGAAATATGTGATTCCTGTCTGTCTGTAGGAATACAGTGATTAGTTTTGAACTTCTGCATGCTTCATCTTTACATGTCCAGCAGCCCAGTGAATGCTGAAGAGATCCCCTACCTTCTGCTGGATTTGAAAGAGCAGTCTATTACAGGAAGTTGCACATTATGCTCTCATGGAAACATTTTTTCCCCCCTCATACTGCTATTTTTTCCATTAATTTGAAGTGAAACTTACAGCTCTTCTCTATGTGAAGTATTAGCCAATGTGACAGAAGATGTATCCCATATAAAGGAAATTCTTGATCACTGAAAGTCTATTCTAAAAGAAGCTAAATATTTATTGAATGCTGCTCCTAACATGAACCTTTTAGCTGTCTTGGGACAAGAGGACAGCAAGCAGTAGTATATATGTGTTCTATAAAACTGTGTATGGCATCCAGCTTTTTTCTGTCACTGAGGAGGGCCAAAGAAACACTGTACTTTTTTTTTTATTTTAAATTGCCTCTCTCAATGAATGTCTTCATTGATGACTTTGGTTTGTGTCACTGGGAAATAATAATTTTCTCTTATCTGCTGTTGATGCTTTCTTTCTCTAGAGTACCGCACGGAAGCAGATTCCTTGAGCCTCTATCGGCTAACAAAGTACAGTGATTACTTATGGACTTCATTTGTCTGTGTAAAGACTGCTCACAGTTCTAAGATCGCTGTGATCAAGCCATTTCTCTGTGGGTTTCTTACATTGTCACAAATAACATCTCTCACTCTTCTAAGTTTATAAATGTAGTTCTTATTCCCAAGTGGGAAAATGATGCTGTGAATGAAGTGCATTTACTTGTTTTATTTTCTGATAGAAGAGGTATATAGTCCTTGTTTATTTTTAGGGCATTAGAATCACAAAACCAAGTCGTGAGTGTTTCCTTTGGTTTAGCGATAATGATACTATCTGGTTCCGATATCATGCTGTTGGATAATGTTATTTCCATTTCATACATAGGGATCTGAGCACAGCAAAGTAAAATGAATTCCTGGAAAACACCCAAGAAGCACATGGCAGAAGCTGGAAAACAATCAAGTATTCTCAGTACTAGTCATCTGCCTTGTGCACAATGGTTCTCCTTCACTAAAACTGGAAGGATTTTCTTGGGAATGAGGAGGTCAAGCACTGTGTGAGAAGTATTTAGAATCTAATGTAGCTCCAACTAGCTGAAAAAAAAGAGTACAACAATCTGCACTTTCTGAAATGTAGTTAACTTAAACATTTTACCAGAAGATAATTTTATGTGACGGGATAAAAAAGGGACCAGGAGATGAGAAGTTAAGGGAAGGGAAGAAAGAAATATCAGTAAAACAGTGAAATTGCTGTTACTGTATTGCTATAACTAAAGCTGTTCTAAGGGTTTGTAGGCTTAATAGAACTAACCTGTTAAGGCTTCCTTGGCCTATTGAACAAACACAAAGCTCAGACTAAAATACGTTTTATAAGTACTTGCAGTTCCAGATTCTCATTATTCTCTACTTCCATAGTAAACAGGAAGATGGCCTGTCTCAGGTCTCCCTGCTGTAGGTGGTCCTTCAGCCACAGTGTATCCTGAAAGGCAAAAGACCCTATTTACAGGACAGGTGCCATAAAGCACATGCTTATCAGCCATGACTGAATAATGCTTTTGATCCTGGCCAGTAACATTTTTCCTTTAAACCTACAAGCCAGGGAAAGTGTCTCGTGATGCTGAAACTACTTTTTGCAAAACATCAAACCTCCCACTTTGGACATCAGAAAACAGACTTGCTCTGTCAGACTGAAAATAGAAATCTCTCTTCTTCCATCATCATAATCTGATCTTGTGCCAGTAGGTCACAGCAAGGAAGGCTGTCATTATGGTGCTGATGTATCCCACTTTTCTTGTCCTCCACCTCTTGTGACTCGGCATAATATTCTCCAGGACCACTAGCCTACCCTTTTTTGTAGCCCTGCAAGAATTTTTCAGGGGTGCTGATATTTCCTATGACACTTCATGCTCATGTTAGCTTGGGCCAGGCTAATCTGCCTTTTTGTACATCAGGAGGTACTTGCTCTGAGCATCCAGTAATCCCCATACTGTTGCAGGAGTAGACAGCCAGCTTTCTTCAAATGTAATTTCTACCTGTCTGTGGGCCGATATTTTTGGTATGGGCACTGACAAAAATAGTAAGAATCTGCAAAAGTATTCATATTGTGGTTTGGCCTTAATTCTTTTGAGAAAAAATTAATATCTCAAAGAGACTCAAATGAGTCTCCAAAGAAGTGCTCAGTTGAAGGGAACAGAAGTTCAAGACTGCTTTGGGACTACTGAAGTATTAGTACTGTCTCATGATCCTTCAGAAAGTGAAAAAATATTCCAGTCCTGGTGGGATTTAACTGGTTAACAATTAAAACCTTGACTAACACACAATGCCTATTCACTGAGGGAGTATGTAAAAGGGAAACTGAAATTTTATTTCCTTCTCATTGCTGTGATTAAAGTTGGGAGGTATCGTTTGCTCTGTTAGAGGCCTCCATTCCTTTCCTGTAATGGGTCATGTCATAAAGAAGATTTTGGTAAGTGGAAACTCTGATATTCCAGGATAATTCAAGATGATGCTCAAAGATGCACATGAGACACTGAAGGCAAGAGGATGCCATTTCTAAAATTATTTCCTTTTGCAACAGGTCTTATCCATGCTGTTGTGGCTCATGTGCAACAATGGCAAGACTAAAGACATATATTTTTCAAATGGACTCAGGCTGGGATACAGCTGCTTGGCTGTGCTCAGGCAACCAGGAAGTCGGCTGGATAATACTGGTGTGTCTTAGTGACAGGGAATGGAAGAGAAGTGCTTCCCTGTGGTCTTACATGCTGGAAATACATGGTAATGTTTGTGAGTTACTAACTGGAAAGGTATGTGCTGCTTTTCCAGGCAAATTGAGCTAGAGATCTATTGTGGTTATTTCTGGGGATCACATGAGTTTGCTGGTTTGTTTGCAATACATCATTATTTAAGAATGTAAAAAGAGGGCTGGTCTGGTCATTTTAGGAATAATTCATTCTTTACAATTTCAGTGTTATGTTTCCTATAAGCCTTTATTTTGACTGTCAAAATGTAATTGGAAAATAATGTTAGTCCCTTTGGTTTTCCAATGCTTCAAGCATTATTCAGCTCTAATAAAATCTCTAATTTATAAATATCTTTGCACAACCACTGCTGCATAGGGAAAAAAAAAGCTCAAGTTCTTAAAGACACAGTTAAGCGAGGTGTGTGAAGGTTTGGCAGATGACCTGTCTGATAGCAGAGTGAATGTGAATTTTTGAAGGTATAAACCAGTGCCAATGTAAGCATACTTGGTTTGAGTTGGTCAGTGTACATGCAAAAGACTTAAAACCTTAGTCTTAACTATTTAAATCAAAATATTGCAAATAGAGTTTTTAACTTTAGACGGAAGGTTTTAAATCGGGTTTGATGAAGGAAGAGAAACTGAGGGCTAGAGGTGAGAGAAAACACTGCAAAGCAAGGGGTGGCAGGAGGGGAGTGAAGGGAGGGAAGTTGTGCCTGGCAGAAGACAGTAGGGAAGGCTTTGATGATGCCACTCAGAGGGCACGGTGCTTAGAAGCTTATTTTGTCTGTAGGTGCTCTAAAACACTGAGCCCAGGTGACACAGAAGGGCGGGATGTCCAAAAGCAGTCAGTGCATGAACAGATTGTGCAGTGTCATAAGAATGCTCCAATGCCTCTTTTGAAACAGGTTTTTGAGCTGGTCAAGCATGTCCAAGACCTGTGGCTGCATTGGGTTAGTCTGCGGATGGAGAGGATGCAAACATTGTTTAAAGCCTTTTCTCCTTGTCTCAACTTCTGGTACAGCACTGATTCAGGCCAAAGAATCTACTGGATTTCATCCAAATTTCCCTTTTCTTAGGGCTATATTTACTAGAGTTCAAATAACAATGAAATGTGAACTGATTTTGTCAATCTGGCTTTTCTTTAGGTCTCGGACCTCTTCGTCTGCTTTTACTCCTACAATAAAGAGCCTTTTCCAAAAATGATGCAACCACAAGTCTGGCAAGCCAGGATGCTGCTAAAATCAGAGCACGTAGGAATTAGACCTCAGAATGGCAAAACTGCTGGCTCCTGGTCTATGCTAAAGATCCAGCAGTGGAGATTTGTGGTATTCTTGCACTGTTATCACTCACTCTGGATTATGGTTTATGTGCCCAGACCTTTGCATCCAGAATCTTCTTCAGAGCAGCCATTGCCACTGGTGAGCTAGAAGTACAGTCTAAACATGTTCTGGTGCCCTGCTCTGGGCTAGCTTGGCCAGAGAGCAGCCAGAGTAATAACTGTGGTCCCAGCTCAAGGAAGGCTCCCTCTAAGCAATACCAAGAAGAACAGCTCAGTTGGAAGAGAGAAACAACAATTTTCTTGTTACTCAAGTGCCAGCTCTGACAAACCAGTTGAGGAATATTTGGTGGGTTTTCAGCTTCTCCTGCGTACTAATGACCAAGCCCCAGGTCAACTCTGGAGGAACTCTGGAGACGTGTTATAGAGCCAAGTCTCCTCATGCCCCATGTAGCTGCTGAGATAAGTGGCGTGTGTACATGTGATGGTGTGTGAAGGCAGTGACCAGTTGCCTGGAAGAAGAGGTGAAAAAAAGTTAATAATATGAACTATGTGAGCTGGGGTGACAGCTCCTTTCTGAGCACGCTCTGAATGTCCTGTGAGAGTGAGCATTTGTAGGGTGTTTACATCCTCTTTCCTCTCCAACCAGCTTGCTAACTTGTTCAGAGCACTGAGATCACGTTACAAAACTGACTCTTGGGAACATTCAAATTTGTGGAAATATCTTTAAATTCTCCTTCCCAGCCAGAATTTTCCAAACTTAATATCTGTTCTTTTTCTCCCTAATGCGTTTAGGGCCTTTTGGAAGCTTGGGTTTTGGTTTTGTTTTGTTTTCCTGGTACTTGTATGATCTGAAACAATGGGAAGTTGCTAATTTGATTACCAAAATTTTAAAGAGTGCCCTGATATTCACAGAATTAATTATGGGCTTTGCAGAGCCTGAGGCATGAGTTAGAAGTCAGGGGGTTGCAGATAACTGGCCTACCATGGACTGCCAAAAACTTACTGGTGAGTTTTTTCCCTCAGTGGATACTTTTTAGCATCAGTTAAGGGAATAAATTGGAAGAGAAGCAGCACGAATTGAAGCGAGGCTACCCTTTTTTTTTTTTAATCAACATGTGAAATGGTGCCTCGGTAGAGGAATCAAATGTTGTAACAATTTCTTTGACAAAGTGCAACATGTTCATGGTCACCAGTATCCCGGTCTTTTTGGTCTAAGAACTTCTGTCCACACATGCTTATCTGCTGAGCAGATTCTGACCAGGCAAATAAATTTCTAAAATGTATATAATTTGTATAGAAGTGGGGAGGGTGTATGGAGAGGAACTAAGGCTACAAGAGGGTTTGTCTCAGAAGCATTTTCCGGAATACTGGGTTTTCCAGGGTTTTTTGGAAGCTGAGGGTGCCAGAGGAAAGATGATGCAAAACTACCTCTCCTTGTTCTGTGGGAGGTTGGGCACACTGGCTGCCTCTGGAGTCCAGTCATGGAGAGCTCCATGGGGGTCTGTGTCTGGGACCTTCTGCTCTAGAGGCTGTGGATGCACAGTGCCAGCAGACAGTAACTATTCTAAAGTTAGAGGCACCTGTCTGACCAGTGATGTTTTCCTGCAAGATAAGTCAGCAGTGGATTTGTCTCTTGTCCTTTTCCTCTTGATGTTTTGATTGTTCTTCTAATTAATGCAATGAAGGTTGATATGTTGCTCTATTCTATTAGTTTATTTCTAGCTTTGATGTCCTTAAGGCAGTATGATCTGCTTGTTGTACAAAAGCCAAAAAGGTAGGAAAACCTCTAATGGAAAGATGGGTTTGAGCTGATGGGCAGGAGATTTTCTGGGTTCTAAAAATGTTTTGTTTCATGGTTTTGACCAGAGTCCTGCAGCATGTGGAAAACAAAGATGGTTTTTTTGCACAGCCGCAACAGTGATAATGCAGTGTTGCTATCTGGAAGCATCATGTCTACTTGGAATCCAGGTGGGAAATCTGCTGTGCAAACATCCTGCCAAAAAAAACCCCTCAATCCCCTAGAAAGACCTTCCCTGCTTTCATAAGTTTCCAGTTCAAATAGCTAAGACAGAAAGAAAGGCAGTCAGTGAAGTGCCTTGGAACTGCTGTATGTAGAAGAAAGTTTGCTTAAGCTATATACCAATCTATCTCTTAAATGGCTAGAAAAATATAGAACCTATAAACATGTATCAATCTATCCTTTCCATGTCTATGAGGACTTTCTATGACCTGAGAACACTTTTCCATCAAAACAGACTGCACTAGGGAGAGCATTCAATTACAACACCTGTGTCCAAAGAGCTTGTAAAAGCAACATTTCCTCGTTCAGTTAGCAGTGGATATGGCTGATGAAAGTGATAAGGAACCTTTATGGCCAAGGAATAGGAATGGCTCCTTTATAGGAACATTTCCTGTATGGGGAAGAAAGAACAAGTGTAAAACCAAGTTGCTGTGACAGAAGCATTATTATTTCTGTGTTTTGTGTTGTATTTACCAGGAGCTGTCCAGAATATGAAAGGATAGAATTGTGTGGACTCTAAAATGATGGTCAAAATTCAAGCAGAAGGCTAAGATTTATTTTGTGGGTGTTTTTTGGTAAATGTAACATTGCTTCCCCATTCATCATCACATGTTGGTGTGTATTTAACAATTCTTGTTTGCTCTTAAGTTGGTTTGGGGGTAAGCAATCCAGTGTTGTGGAGATGCTGGCTCTGGTATTCATGCACGAACAGAGAACTGTTCATAATCCTCTTCCCTAGCTCCCTCCTCCTCAGCATGGAAAGAAAGTATTCCAGGCAAGAGCTTCTGTATTCTGTAAACACACCAAAGGTCATAAAAATATACAGTGCTAACATTAGCTCTGGCTTTTCAGCCTTTGCTACCCTCATTTGACCCCATATGATTGCGTAAAAAGGTGAATGAATAGCTGTCTTCAGCCTTAGCAGTGAGGAAAAAGTGAGTTTGAGCACTTCTGTAGCAGAAAAAACATTTTCTCTGTTGGTGTTACTGGCTTTGGAGAGTTTTGTTTTCTTTTTATGTTTCTCTGTCCTGAACTATAATGGGCTTCTGCCTAGAGTTTTACTTGAGTGGTCAGAAAAAAGTCTTCTGCTACCTGTGATTAAAAAAGTTGTTTTACTCGTTGGTTAAAGTTTGCATGCTCTGCTGTCTAGGGTCATTCACTTAACTGCATAAGTGGCAAACATTGCAAGAATGGAGCATTTAGCGGAGTCTAAATTTTTAACGGCACAGGCTCGCCCTTTCTCACTCTGATAGGTTTTTTATTCTGTGAGTTTTATTCTGTAAAATGAAAGAAATTTGTGCTCTCTTTAAAATATTTGATGAGCTCTTTCAAGAGAGGCAACAAGTTACATGTCAACAAACTGAAGTCAGGCCTATAAAACTGAGCTTTATTTTCTTGTAGCATTTACTGATTTCCAGGCTCTGTGTATATCTGTCAAGCCTGGCAAAGCAGTGAGGACATCTGTTTCTTCAAATGAGCAGAAGGAGTGTTTCGTACTATGGTATCATGTTTTTGCTGTCAGAATTTTCAGGACATCCCTGCTGTGTGTTTAAGGCTGGTGTTTAAGGCTGTGAAAAATACGGAAAGCTATTCCTGCTGTTAAGTCACACCGCACTCCCCCCCACCCCTTCCTTCCTCTCCTCTCTTGTTAGAAGTATCTTAACTACCGTCTTAGAGAACAGGTACTGTGAAGGTGCCAACTTGCCCCAACCGACATAAAAGGATTTGGAGTTCTATAACTTCACTGTAAGTTGATGTGCTCTAGTGGGCTATTGGAAAGAGCTGCATTCAAAATTGGCAATTAGCATTTTAAATCCTTGTTTTCAGTAACTTTTGTTTGGAAATGTATGATCTGGCATCTGCTGTTTTATTCAGGATTGAAAAGTTTGCCTTTTTTATCTTGTTTCCTCTGAGGATGCCACCCTGACCCTATTGCAGCCAACAGTAAAACCCTTATCTGACTTTAGTAAGAGCAGGATTGGACTGCCAGTGCTCTGCACCTTGCTTGCAGTGCACAGTCAGTTTCTCAGCTTTTCAAAAAGTTGATCTAACCAGAAGAAATCTGAAAAGTCAACAGGTTTGGGAACCTCTTGCCTCAGCCAGGTACCTGGAGTACCAGAATCATAATTTAGGCAGTGGCTTAACCCCAGAGCTGCAGTCCAGGGCAATGGCAACAAGACAGCATTTCTCTCTGAGCAGCAGCACTTCCAGACCATTTCCTCCTTGCATGGAGCTGGGGAGCCTGGGGCTCTCCAGAACATACATGAGGGTGAAGGCTATCTCACCATCCAGGCTGCTGCTTTACTGGAGCTGATGACAAAATGGGCCGGAGAGTCCTCCTGTACAAGCATTTTTGCTAGCAAGCAGTGACATTCTGCCTCGTCTTGTGTCTTCCTTCTCCTCTGGAGTCATGGAGAAAGAATGGCTTTGCTTAGGCTGTCTTAAACATTGCAGCATCTCATCCCTTTTATTTGGACAGGTAATTCTTTTACATAAGCCTTGCAGTCTTTTTAGTCCAGCTCTGTACCTCCGGCTTCCTTCTTAATTCTGCCTTTGCTTTTGAACCGACTTGAAACCCAAGGCCATCCCGTACTGCTGTTGTTATTTAAAGATGCAACTCCCCATGCCCTTAAATTCTTTTCATTCTTTAGTTTTGCACTAAAAGCAATAATAGCTTAGAAAGAAAAACAAAAAGAGAGCACTTCATGTAATCCAAACTTCAGCTCCCCTGATCATTGGCTCCACTTTCACAGCTTGTGATGTCAACACAAGTCTTGAAGATTAAGAACTCATATCAAGTTTCACTGGCTGTCTTAAAGTTACCCTACTGGGAAATGTTGCAGACCCTTTTTCTCTCTGCCAAGTAAAATCTTAGGAAGTTAAATAAATAAAAAAATAAATAAATAAATAAATAAATAAGGTCTGAAGAAAAGGCCTCCACTGAAGCAAAATGGATGTGGGCCTCCAGAGGAAGCTGTACAGTCTTCTGGCCAGGATTTGTCAGCATACTACCTGCCCACCATCAGGAGTTCTGCTGCATCCTGTGGTACAGCCACAGCCGTCACTCCCTGTTGCTTAATCTCGATTTGGACTTCAGCTGCTCTGGGTTCTTGCCTAGCTGCTCTAGTTTGCACTGTCTCCAAAGCTGGGATGTCCCCAGGAGTTTCTCTGTTCTGTCTTCTCCCCACACTATCAAATGAGAAAATCCAAGCTGCTACAATGTGTCTCCTTGGCTACTCCTGGGCTTTAAATGTTTTGAAATGACTGGGACTCATTTCCAGCCCCAGTGGAAATTTGATTTCTCTGATTTCTCTAATTAAATAAGCCTAAATTTCTGAAGATCTACAAATGAGATTGTGATTAAGTTTAATGCAGAATGGAAGCAGTGCTGTGTTTTTACTTATAATTTGTTTGCATACATCCAGCACAAGAACTTAAATTTTTTTTTCAAGGGTATTACATTGTCAAAATACAAACTTTTCTTGAAAGTCCTTCTAATGTGGTGAAAAATAGACCCAACCCTTGCCCTCATCTGCACTCAGCCACACTATGGTAAGCAAGCAAGGAAGCTCGGCATGGGTGTATTTTGAGAGTGGCACCAAATCTTACACCTTTGCTATGCACTCACTACTAATCCCACACATTGCTTGTTATCTGCTTGCTCTCCTGCACTTCAGGACAAAAATTGTGCCTTTTGGGGATTAAAACACATAAGATGAAGGATTAATTTTAAAAGTAATTGGGAATAAAGGGTCCAGTTTCTGGGACAGGGTTCCTGCTTTCCCTCTCTGATCAGGCACTGGCTGACGCTCATGGAGGGGGCAGAGCCTTCATTCCGTGTTGTATTTGCATCAGACAAGGCAGTAGTTTCTGACTTAAGTTTTCTATGGGAGCAAACTTTCACTTCATTAGCTCTGGCGTCATTAGTGGGATGGGGTAATTCACCGTGTGATCCAGACCCGGCTGTGACCTGCATGGAGCCATCCAGTGGCAGTGCTAATTAGTGCCTTAGTGCCACGTGAACACTTCTCCGCAGTCCCTTTGGCTGAGGTCACGACTAATTTCGCATGAATCACTAAGCAGCCATTGCCTGGTAACTAATTTTGACCTCTAACTGCTTCGGCAAGACCTCCAACCCTGCTGCTGAGGATAAATGACATCCTGTTGTTATCTGTCCTCTGGGCAGCTGCTAAATTCCCACAGCAGCTTTGGTTTGCCCTCCCTGTGGAAGGATAGCGCTCCAGGCATTGCAGCACGTCCCTGAAATGAATGTGAATAACGACTATGATTAGGGGCTGACTGGGCAGAGACCCATCAGGCCGTGGTGGCAGAAGCTGAAGTTGGAAATATTTCTTCCTTTTTGGTCTAGTTTTTGGATGAAGGGGGAGAGGAGCTAGGAGCAGAAGTGCTGAGGCAAGGCTAACAGCTTTCTCCTGTTCCCAGGATACACGGCCAACACTTTCATGCTTTCAATTCTGCCCGCGATCATTTGGTGTGGCTGTGCAATTTACAGCTACGTGCACAGCACTGTGAGGAGCTGCAGGGGAAATACCTATGCTGAAGGATTGTTTGGAAATGCAGGGGAGGAGAGTAGTGTGTTTTGGCAGGGGTGCAGACAGAATTTCCCAGGAGATGGAGGAACGCTAAATTAAACTCTGATTAGCTGCTTTTTATAGCTGAGCAAGGCCTTGGAGTTAGCGGTGTTAAGTGAGCTGGTACCTACAATCAGAAAGTATCTTCTCGCCAAGAGTCCAGAATGTTCTCTAACCTTGTTAAATTATTAGTTTGCTGTCTATCCTCAAGGGTCTTCTAGCTGTTTTCCTAGTGTTTACTGTATTAGACACTTGAGGCCGCCCCTGTTGCCTCAAGAACAGGCTCTGTATGACCAGAGTGAGGTTTAGTGTGTGGAAGTATGTCCTGAGAGCATGCTCTGACTCCTGGTGTTTCACTGAAACCTGCCACCAGAGTCATCTTTATCTGACCTGTTGACAATGTCTAAACTAAATGCTGTCTTCTTTAAACTGTTGGGGAACACATCAAGAAGAATAATGAGAAACTTCTTATTGGAAAAAAAATCAATCAACCAAAACTCTCAAACCACTCAAACTTCAAAACATGCCCCCCAAACCCAGTGTTAGAACAGAAATAAAAATTGCTCCTCTGGCACTGGTTCTTAAACATAATTGCTGTTACTAGTGGTCTCAACAAGGCAATATTCAGAATGCCTGCTTTTGAAATATTCCCTGAGGATGTAGTCTCTATGCTGGTGGAGTTTTAATGGTGGGGTACTTTTTTTTTCTTTCTCAGGTATTTAGCTCGAGTTTCCCCACGAGAAATCAACCCTTTTCCACAGAAAGCTTCAGAATTGTAGTAAGCAATTCAGTAGTAAGTCAAGGAAAGAAAATTAGGCAAGTGGAAATTAATAGTATCTTTTACAGACAGATTATCATATGGAGATATCCACACAGTTCAGTAAGTCTGCATATCTAGCATTCAGGCTGTCAGGTTTCAGCTATGGGACTGTGCTTTACCCTGAGGTAGATGTTTATCTACTGTTAAAATGAGATATGTGGGTTTGAACCCTTGCAGTGAAGCAGAAAATCAAAGCCCTTGACCATTTGCGGTCAGTAACACTTACATGGCCCTGTTTATAAGAGACCTATCCTGTGATTTGAGATATATTTCAGTTTGTGTTGATGCCTGACCTGCTTAAAATACTTTTCCCCTCTGGTTTCTGTATTCCAGTGAAGTTGTGCTCTGTCCTTTGCTTTACAAACCATCACCGTATAACATTTAACAATTCCAAATTGATTAAGTCTAGTGAAGGATGAAGTGATCCCTATTTGTGTGTGTTTTTCTGAGGCACTGCTGACAAAAGCTGTGTAACACAAATGTAACACATGACTGCTGCTTATGGTAGATTAAGCTTGTTCAGCTTTTGTCAGTAATGTACCCAGTTTGCAAGTAAAAGAAAAGGATTTCGTGATGGGGCTGTTTTTGTGATTTGTGTTAATAATTAACCTAGTCCGACAAAAACTATCTGGCAAAAATAGTTAGACTGGACAGATATGTGGCAGAAGGCTCCACAGCAGGAAGAAGGTGACCTTTGGAAGTGAACAGTAAAGCCAGTATGTTAACTAGCAAGCAGCCTACCTAGATTTTTTTTTTTCAACAATGAAATATAGTTTAAACTCTTTTTCTATTGTCCCTGTCAGGAGTAAGCTCCCATTTGCAGACCCTTCCAAGAACATAGCTCTGTGTGATAGCACCCAAACTATGTTATGCAAGCAAATATTTATTACTACTTGTATTTACTATTAGAGAATTTGTGGACCCTGGGAAGAAAGCCCTATTAAACCTTTGACCCATGGAATCACATTAAAATTTTTGTGTTTCTGGGCTAATTTCACTTTTGTTTCACCTGTGTAGTTTCCTTTTAAGAGAGGTAAGCTTCATGTGAGAAATGAAAGCTACTGTGGTCAGTGTCTAGCAAGGTTGTGAGAGTAAACTAAGTGGGAAACCAGGTTGGATCTTGAAGCTACAATGTGACTGGAAAAGAAAAGAGGATTCTGTGACTGATGGCACACAAATCGAGAGGAAAGGCAACATGTGTGGAGGGATGTCTTGGATTTTTTGGCATTTAACAAATTCTCCTTGACCTGCCCTTGCATTTTGGCCTTTGTATATAAAAATTAATAAAGGAAAGAAAATGCTTATGTTCTTCATTATCAAGGGCAGTGCAAAATCTGAAAAAATTCTGAACCACAAAAACAAGGCAGATGAAGTTAGTGGGTGGTCTGTGTTCACTGCAACATCTTCTCAAGTGTCTGGACATTGAATTTGCTGTAATCACTCTCTCTTTATAAGCACATAACTGGGTGGGAAGGGAGTTGGGGAAAGAGAAAAGTAACAAATGATATTTACTGAGACTATATGTTCCTACCAGGATTGATTTTAAAAAATAAACCCTTTTTTTCCAGAAAGGAACCATGAATCAGTGTCTTGTTAAAGATCACGTTGTTTGTATTTCTATATCACAGTCCAGCCTTTTGTGTCACTGAATTTAATTTCAGTTTAAATCTTGCTTTTGTTTCTTATTTAAATGAAGCTCATTTTAAAAACTTCTGGTTCCTTTTAAAAATGCTCATGAGTTGCAAGTACTAAACCCTCAGATACTTCATCTCCTTGTTGGCTAGAAGAGGCAGACTTTGCTTGCCTTTGGGTTTTGGGGAAATACCTCCATATGTGGAGGCAGAATGTGCATATGCCAGTAGTGAAGGAGGCTTTTCAGATGGACAGCAGCAGGCAAAGCTTTTTAAGCTTTTTTTCTTTCTCTCTTTAAAGAAGAACAATGAAACTTTTTTAAAGGAATGGTTGAGAAAGTCATTCTGTATTTAGTGTGTCCAGGGCTGCCTTCACTTTCTCTGCATAACAAATATAGTACTGAGATCGTTTTCCTGTGTCAGGGATGTCTGTCCTCCCATGGGGTCACTGAGGAGTTCCCTCCCTACTGCCCATGGGTGCCAGGCTCTGTACAAGATTATCTGAAGAGGCCTTTAGCAAACAGGTTTTAATCTGTCAACCCGTGAGCCTCATGCCCGCTCCTGAGCTTTAGTCTGGCTGCATGTGCTGGACACCTCTCCCTGCAATCATAGGAAAAGACCTGGTGAGTATCTCCCTCCTCCTCCTCCATGAGGAAATTCCCTCGTGTTGCAGGCTGCGTGGGGGACAGGATGGTATTTTCTGTCATACATGCAGTCTGATGAGACAAGGAGATGAGGTCCTGAAGTGCACAGTTTCTACATACTCTGAGTGTATTGGGGCAATCTTTACTGCATGAACTTCTCAGTAAATAGTACCATGCTTGTAGGTATCATGCCACATTTCCAAACACCTGCTGTACTACATCACCCTCTACATTATTGCTATTATCTTTTTTGGCACTTTCTCAAGGAGTTATTCCTTACTTTTTCACTTATTAACACAGCAAGCTGAACTGTGAAGGTGAAATTGTACTGGGAGTATTTTTGTTCCAAGGTAATTGGATAGTGCTCTCTATTGCTGATAGCTGAATCTGACTGCCTTGCAAAATCATGCTGTGGGAAGTTCCTCAGACAATGTAATTTTGTTTTCTGTTTCTTCCAAAGCCAAGAGCCAGAATTTTTTATGTCTACATCCTCTGTACTCCTCTTTCCCTTGGCTTACTGGGTAAAGCTGAGCTCAAGCAGAAAATCTGACTCTGCTTCACAGATGGGTGAGGTTTGTAGCAACTCTGACCTAATGCAGAAGACAATTACATTATTAAGTTACCTCCTGAAATTGTTCTGTTACTAACTACTGCTACTGTGTGCCACCTCAGAGCTGATATAATGCAACTCTCAGACACTTTCGCACACTTTCCTGGTTGAATTGTTTTTGGTTTTAGCAGTAACAAAAGCCCTTTCGTACACACCACGGTGCAAAGCAACTTGCAGGAATGTGCAGTATGCTGCCCCTGTAGCTTAGTAACCCTCCCCATCAGTAGCAAGGCCATGTCCCACTTTTCAAACGATTTTCTCTGGGGGGTTGCTGAAGATGCAGAAGCAGCTTCTAATTGTTTTGAGCTATCTTGTGTTATGCGCAGGGATGTGTCCACAGCCCACGTCCTTGCATGCGTGCGGCAGTCCTGCTGCTTCTGAGCGAGCTGCTGCAAGCATAACAGGAGACATTTTCTGCCTGGACAGTTCTCCTTAGGAGAAAATATAATGGGTGGGAGAGGAACAATCCATATTCTGGATGTGGGGCAGAGGTTATTACATCTGAATAAAAATAAATTTAATTTTAGATGAGCATTTCATTCTTTGTAAATGCGTCATGTTATTGATATCACACAGGATTTCAAAATTCAAATGCTTTTAAAGTGTCGTATGAGTGAATTATGTGCTGTGTTTTACGCCATGCATTATATAACAGCTAATTCAAAGTGTCCTACAATTTCTCAGGACCACCAAACAAATGGATGTGACGCCTTGTATATAAATCTCCTTTTACCAAGTACAGAGTACTGTAGAATTGTTTGGTTTTTTGAGGTTTTTGTTCGTTTGCTCTTTGTTTTGTTCGTTTGGTTTTTTTAAGCTAGTGGTGGTCTGCTCTTTTTGTATTATACAGTTGCATGCAGTTTAAATGTTCCTTCTTCAGTTTCATGAAGGTGTCCTTTCTTGCATGATCTGTATCAGTACTCAGCCCTCTATATTACTAAAATGGTGCAAAAGGGTCTTAAGGTGAATGAAGACCAAAGAAAACAGCTGGACTTTATGGCTCTTCTTTCTTTGCATGTTACTGGCTATAAAAGAAAATAGGATTTATTTATAAAAAATTTGGGTGGATTCAAATTCGAACTAGTCTAAGTGCCAAAGCTGTGGATTTAATTGTAGGGTATATCCCTACAATTTATAGTAGAAGTTTAGTTAACTGTAGAATTAAATGACTTTGTTTTCCACTGCTGTGGGTCTCTATTGGATTTGGCACAAGTTCAAACGGCCTTGTAGCATCCAGCATTTGCTGGATCATAAAGCAAAGACCCTCCCTAGGAACACAAATGGAATTTCTTTCCACCACTGCACTGAGATTAATGACAGTTTTAGTAGGGTTTTTTCTTCCCCTTTGTCCTGTAAATCTGAGCTCTATTCTACTGAACTGCTTTTCAAAGAAAACAAACTAAAACTCAGGCTGCCTAAGTTCTCCTGAGGCACCATTCAAGGGCCAGTGTTTTGCTCACCCCACAAACCTTACAAGGCACTGAATTTTGGGCAGGAGATATATACAGGATCAGGCATACTGGCAGCGACTACTGGGGTTTGCAGTTGTAGGCAAAAGGGGCCGCACATCAGCTGATGCTGTTGATGTGGTGATGGATTAGTGAACAGAGAAAGGTTTGCATTGTGCTAAAAATGGAAGGATTAGCAGCTGCCCTTGTTGAGTCAGGCTAGAGGGAGGAGGATGAGGAGGACAGCAACATACTGTGACACTGGTCTGTAGTAAATTGCTATCAGTGGCCTTCGCTAACACTAATCTCCCTCTCCTTTCTCCAATGAGAAAAATCTGGGAGGACTTAATATCAGAAAAAGAGAATTTTATTTATTCTTTCCTCTTTCTTATGCCTTTTCTTATTTCTGTGCTTATTGCACTTTAAACTTTTCAAATATTTTTAATATGAGGTAATTTCCAGAGAGAAAAGAGTTAGTAGTACTGTCTTAACTGCAAAGGTAGATCCCAGCCTGAAGTAACAGAGATGGCTGTGCCCATGGGTTTTTCAAACGCAATAACCTGTGGCAAGACAGTATAGTCTCACTGAGGTCTGTTCCTTCGACATGAGGTTTGAATTTAGATCCATCTCTAAAATTCATAAGCCATGGTATTTTCTTTTCATCTCCTCCTCCTCCTAAAAAAAAAAAAAATTAAATTGGTTGCTTATGTTGATTTTTATCACCTAGTTTCTTAGATGCAGTTCAGCAATTAAGAACCTTATGTTTGGCACAAGACCTGTTTCAGTAATGTCAACATTTAACAGCATCGCTGATGGACTCTGGAAAAAGTCAAGAAATTTTCTCAGACACCTGCTGCCTCTTGCTCTCTGCTATCCCCTCTGCTGAGGGCTGCCTCCCACAGAGATTCATCAAGAGGTCACCTGCTGATGACTGTGTTGGAGGGGGCTGGAGTTAAAACTTAAATCCTTTCTGAGTAAGGCTCTGAGCTCGGTTCCTGGGATGTGAATGGGAGCAGCTGTGTAACTGTGTAAATCACCCTGGCCTGCTCTGCCACCAGCCTGCAGACCCTGATCAGGTGATGGGCTGTGCATTTTGGCTTGGACTTCCCAAATCTACTGCAGCTCCTGCAGCTGGGCTTAGGTGCCTTACTGAACTAGGCTACTGTCCCTTCAAGTACTTCCAAGATTTCGAACGTTATTTGGCCAGAATGAATTGTACTCCTCAAGGAAACAGCTTTGCTTCAACCAGACACCTTTGATCTTAGCAGAGAGCTCAGTCTAATTGTTGGAGGCGAGTGAAACTCCCCTTTTCAGAGTTCCATTGCAATTAGTGAAGCTTCTCTCTGAATCTAGAATTAGGGTTCCTCTGTAGAAATGAGGACTAGAACATGGGGTTTAAGTTACCTGACTGTCAAGTGGTAAGGCAATGCAGTGGCCAGAGCACTCACAGGGCTCGCTGTTTGTAACCCCCACAGCTCCCCACTGGGTCAGCAGAACACAGAGTGTTCATGGGGACAGCAGCTTTGTTCAAAACCCACAACTTCTACTAGGGGCAGCAAAATTTAGCTTCTACTAACACTGGGTAATGATTTGTGGTGTTTTTTACAAGCAAAGAGCTTTGTGGATTAATATTAGATCTAACTATAGACAGCTTTTAACAAAGAGAAACCACGAGATTGCTAAAATGTGTTGTATTTTGGTACAGCAGGACAAATCGTTGTGGACTGCTTTATATTAGCCAGTGTGCAACATCTCTTGACACTTCAGATTTCTTTTAATTTAAGGAAAAATACAAGCCTAAACTTAAGTGCTCAAATTCTTAAAACGTAGCACTTAAATAAAAAGCACTTCTTCATCAATTTCTTTTATCATGTATGGGTTAAGTTCCTGGGAGCTCTTCAGAAAACAGGGCCATTTTCTTCAATGTCTCACTGTGAATTAAATGCTTAATTTGTGTTAATCCAGTTGAAAAACATTGTCTTTAGACAATGACAAGCAAGAGAGCTTGCTGATGTGAAGAACTTTACTGGTGGTCAAAGAAAGTAAAAGAAGCTTTTTTGAAAATAGCTTGATTTAAAAAAATACCTCAGAGAGAATTAAAAAAAGTAAGTGCTGTTCAAAACAGATGATTCCTCTTGTTTGAAAGCAGAGTTTCCTTGCAGCACTTGGAGGTACTTGCTGTGGGGGGTCTGCTCAGCCACATCTCCTTTGAGCAAGGACAGAGAAACATTTGAAGATGAGTACTCCTGGTCACTTGTTAGAATCATGATTTGCTGCCTTATTTTGTGTCACATAATAACCTAGAATATTTGGGATCTCCAGCTGAAAGGAGGAAGAGGCACTGTGGGTACATGTACTGTTTACAGAAGATGATAAGAACTTGCCAAGTAAGAAAGCGTTTCACCATTTTTCTTCTCAGAAAGTTACTTATGAAGTTAGGGCAGAAGGAGGCTAGGAAGAATTTGGCTATGTCTCACTTCCAGATTTTTCTTCTGCTTTGGGGAACCAAACCATTTTAAAAGCAGAAGCTGGAAAGAAGGGAAGAGTTCACTTAATGTCTTACCTTTCTTTCGACTCCAAGAATGAGTTTTTCCCCATCTCTAAACATTGTTGCATGAGGCTGCCATTATGATGGACACTGGTCAGAGCTCTAAAGGACATGCTTGAGAGAAAGCTGAAATTAATACTGCAAAACCACCAAATCTTAAAGAGTCTCAAGGGATCTCTGATATTCCCTAGTTCAAACTCTCATACAGAGAGTAGGTCATGACTTTGCACATCACCTGAGGTTACTTCTGCACAAGACTTTGGCACCTTCTGTGTGGAGATTGCACAGGTGCTCTGGGTGCTTGTGCTGGGCCTCCAACACCTTCCTTGATGGAAGGAATCCATCAAGGAAAAGTAAGGAATTTCTACAACACTTAGAGCAAACACACACTCATTACAAGTATGTACCAGTCATCTTTATCTGCAGAGAGGAAGGTGATGGAGAAAATGACCTTTTTTTGTTTTAAATCCCTAAAACACAAGAAGGTTTTTTAGCCTCAGAAAAAAGGTGAAGTTTATTTGGAAAACTTATTAGCTTGTTCTCATTGGAATATTTATACCATGTACTTGAAAATGTAACTTATTTAAATGGTAATATTACTGTGTTAGTTAAATGTGTGAGGGCAAAGAACATGTCAAGAGTGTGAAGTTTTTCACACACTGCTAAAGAGTGGCTCTTATTGTAAACAAAGGATAAAACTCACTCTCATCCATATTAAATAAATACACTACTTAAACCAAAGTCCATGGAACTTGTTGAGGTACTCAAGTGGATACCATGTTAGGGCTACAACACTCTTGGTTCAATGATTCATTTAAATTAATCCACTTAGAAACGAAAAGCAAAATCTGATATTATAATGTCCTCCTCAGAGACAGGACAATAACTGAGATTGCAAAGATGTATACAGAGTTCTTATTGCATCCTGATATATATAATTTTCAGGAAGGTGACTTCAAGAATAAATTTGACAGAAGAAGAACAACAAAAGTCCTCCAGTTGTCATGGTCAGTTATCTGAAGATAGATGTATGCCAACAGAAGTCTTTCCAGGAGTTACCCGTGGGATCTCAAATGCATTGCTTTCTCTGTTACAGCTCAAACCATTTTAAAAAGTACTCTTGTTTTTTTTTTGGTTTGGTTTGTTTTTTTTTTAACAGCTCATAGCAGCTTAGCATCCCTCCTTCCCTTCCAAGGTACAATAAATTTCCTTCTTCCTGAGGAGAAATAGCAAAGGAAAGAAGCCCTTCAGCATACACTCCTGTTTTACACAAGCTCCTCCCCGTGCTCTGACAGTTCCTCTGCCAGGCTGCGGGAGCAGCTGTTGCCAGCCTCCATGCAGATGGCTGCATCCAGCTGGTGTCTGAGTACGTCAGGAGCTTATGCTAAGCTTAATCACTTTCTAACATTAATTACTTTCTACCCCTTTAAAATTCTGGAGAATTGTGCTGAATCCTGCTTCCACAACAACTGATGGGAGCTCTTTAATGCGTGGGCCCAGCATGGCCTTCAGCTGGACTGGTAGAACAGTGACATGGTTTCTCTAGGGCAGGAGGGGCCCCTTGAACACCTGAGTATTTGTGGCACTCTGTGAACTGTGTCTCTTACGCTTGTTTTGGCTTCCAGTGCCTTTCAAACAGCTCTAGTGCTTGTGCTGTACTGCTGAAAATGCTCATGATATCTTGCATTTCTGCTGACTTCAATGCAAAACTGGCCTTTTAAGCAAGCAAAAGTCTATGTTAACATCTACATTTTATTTCAACTTTATTCCTGTATTATTTCAAGATGGGTTCAAAATATTTTGACATCGTCTGAGATCTACCTGGTGCAAGAAATGCTGAAGATTCGCTGGTGGCATTTTTTAAGTCCTCACGGTCATCTGAGAAAATATTCTATATTTCTGTGTTCTAGAAAGTTTAGATATGACCTTTTTGAAAAACTGCGCTTATGCACAGCCCAGGCACCAAAACTGCTGGGATTTCATGACATCTTCTTTCACATTCAGAACTATAATTTTGAACAACCTTCTTCAATAGATTGATAGCAACAAATTAAATTTTCAGCAAATAGATCTCAATTCCTTCTTCTGCATACAGGTGCTATCTGTTAGGATTGCTAGGACACTGTGAACACAAAAGGCCAATTTCTTTGTCAGGAAACAACTTTTCCTGAGTAATTTATAGCTAAACTCATAACTGAATAAAGTATGAAGCCTCCATTTAGTTTCAGTGATAGTGAGTCACTTCCCTTCCTTTTGTTGGTCATTCAACAGCAAAAGATAAAAAGATATCTTAAACTCTGTGAAGTTTCCACTTTTTTATTAAATGGACTTGTGCTTGCCAGTGATCTTTCAGCATTAACACTGGACGTGACTCCTGTCTCATGCCACTCTTGAGTTTTTAAATTTGAACTAAATTATCTCCAATGTGTAATAAAAGCATTGTTTGAGAAGAAATACGTTATTTTTTTAAAAAACCCAACAATTTTAAATCTCATTCCATGCAAAAGACTTGCTTTTGCTTTAATTCCAGGAACTGATAAAGCTACAGCAGTGATATATCTGCATAAGTTTTCCATATGGGATAGATAAGCATGTATAAGTCCAGTTTGTTCTCCTTTAAGGTGGATCACCCCCCTATCTTTCAAAGCCTCACTTTCCTTCCTCAGGTAAATGTATTCTGCAGTTACTAATAACCAAGTACATTACTCCCAGGCAAATGGAAGAGGGGGAAAAGAAGCACTAAGAATTTCTGAAAACCCTCATAATCTGTGGGCCCTTGAACAGACTCACAGGTGCCATTCAGTCAACTGCTGCTGCACAGTGCCACAAAGGTGATGAATTTTTAAAGTGAGGTCACAAAATCTTCAGGAGAACAGCAGAAGATACTATACCTCTGGCGATAACACGAAGTCTTCATTTTACTGACTTTTGACAACCAGCTCTGGTGACATATGAATCTCTGAGCTCTGAACAGCCTCCTTTTAAACACAACCAAGAAAAAAGAATAGCATTTGCACAGCATATTTGGCCTTGTCTTGCATTGCCTTTCACTTGTCTTTCAGAAAGCTCTGGACAAGCCCAGCTCTGACTGAGTTCCCACTTCCAGCCTCCTGCATTTGCCACACTTATAAAATCATAGAATCATTACAGTTGGATAAGATCTCTAAGACCATTGAGTCCAGCCATTAACCTAGCACCACCTTGTTCACCATTTCGCCAAGTGTCACATGCACATGCCTTTTGACCACTTCCCTGGGCAAGTTTTTCCAATGCCTGATCACCCTTTCAGTCAGAAATTTTTCCTAATATCAAATCTAAACCTCCCCTGGCACAACTTGAGGTCATTTCCTCTGGTTTGGCCACTTGTTACTTGGGAAAGTGATCAACTCCCAACAACTACAACCCCCAACAACTACAGCTTCTTTTCAGGTATTGTAGAGAGTGATAAGGTTTCTCCTGAGCCTCCTTTTCTCCAGGCTAAACAACTCCAGCTCCCTCAGCTGCTCCTCAAAGGACTTGTGCTCCAGACCCTTCACTGGCTTCCTTTCTCTTCTCTGGACATGCTCCAGTGCCTCAATGTCTTTCTTTTGGGCCCAAAACTGAATGTGGGCTTTGAGATGTGGCCACACCAGTGCCAAGTACAAGGGAATGAAAGACTCCATGGTTTCCTTGTGTTGTGCTCATGCAAAAATGATCACACCAAGCATGGTGGATTCTCTGCTCTGCAAGAAAGTTTCCTCTAGAAAACACATCCAACTCATGCCTATGCGATAGGTATATGTTGAAAAGCTTTTTTCTAGCTTGGGGCCATAGAAGGAATGCAAACAGATTTCGCCTTGTCTAGCTGAGATGTGCAATAAGTGTACTTGAGATAAAGATTTGAGAAAAAAAGATGAAAGAACAGTGGCAGAAGAAAATCCAACAAACATGCTAGGAACTTGATAGAGCTTGTGATCCCCTCCAAGTGTAACAAAAGAAATCATCCTCTTTATTTCTGTGCATCTGTGGTTAGAATTAAAGGAATCTTTGATAGGAGTCAGGCTAAACTGAGGCTAGAATATTCCAGCTGCTTCATCACAAGGCAGCATATTAATGCTTTTTGTTTATCAAAATATGTGCCATTAAAACATGGAGTAGACAAATGTTAAACAGAAAGTCTGTATTATAAATACGGACAATAAGTGTGCAGCCTTATATGTTACCAAAGACCCAAAGCTGGAGACTGTTCTCTATTTGTACTACTGATATATCTCAACACTGATATCCTTTCGAGAGAGCTTCGTTCAAATGCTGTTTGGGATCTAGAGATGGTAGCTAGCTCTAGTGAGCAATGCTACTGCAGGAATCTGGCTCAGATTCAGGTATGCAGGAACTTAAGATTGTTTATCCAAAAGCTTGAATCACCCTCACTTGCATCTGAGCAGTCTTGGCTGGCAATCAATCAGGAAAGCAGAATTCTTCATCAGCACAATGCTAGAGGCAGGGATGTATTTTACGGATAGGGAGGCTGCAAGATGTCATTGCTGAACTGGGAGGAAAGGAAGCTGTTGCTATGATGAAGGAATAGAAACAATCAAGTGACTTTGTCTTTGAAGATAACAGCATGACTGTGAACCTAGACTTGTCTTCAGCCTGGGAAATGCTGTAGTTGCCCTTCTGGAAGCTTTATTGGTTTTACTGCTTACTTGTGTTCTTGGGAGTCTGTTCTCCCTAAGGTTGCTTGTCCCCCTGCAAGTCACCAAACAAAATTGTTGCTAAGGGGATAGAATTTGTGTGAATTCAGATGCCATTCAGATATGGAAAAAGAAATTAATACCTGGTGTCTGTTGGGGTTAAAGTTACTTTGAACTATGGAGACTGCAAAACTGTAAAGCACTGAGTTCTGCAAAGCTCCTCGGCAGCCCGGGGACTGGATTTGCTGGGCACAGGGGTCAAAAAGCTTCAACAACATTTCTTTCTATATTCTTTGGTAAAGGATGGGTTTGAGTAGTGGTCACAGTGTGGAAAGAGAGGTGAATTATAAAA
>WEIT01013476.1:968-12101 GCA_013389985.1 Dryoscopus gambensis | reverse complement strand
TTATCTTTATGGATAAAATAAAAAAAGCTGTAGGACAAGCAAGATTTGAAAACAATCCAGACTAAAGACCAAGGGAGATATCAAAGCTGAAAGAAAAACCTGGCTTGTAGGCCTGAAGTACACACATTGCCAAATCTGGCCATAATGACTGGAAATGGGAAACAAAACTTCACACCCATTATGTTATGATTTCGAATTGGTTGAAATCAACTAAAAGAACAGCAAAACATAATGCAAGCAAACTTTGAAGCTAGAATGCTCACTGATGATATCAGCATAAATCTCCATCTTGTTGTGTTGCTGAGCTAATGTGAAAGCTTCATTATTACACTTGGACATAACCAGGAACTGGATGGCAGAACCGTAGTCACCAAGCTGCAGAAAGAATCTAATCAGAATGACAAATTAATGCCTTAGTACTAATTAGCTTAATGAATACACCAAATATTTTAGGAATATAATACATAACAGACATACAAGTACGACACACTTCTAATCCATTTTCTATCTTGATTGTTTTAAGTAGGTTCCTGAAATTAACCTAGTATAAATAATACAGCACGGCAATTTTTTATTATTGTCTAAACTTATTACTTCACGTTAATATAATTTTAATCAGAAAGTTAACAATAACAGCAAAAAACCCAGTACCTGCTTAGTTGTCCAGTTCTTAGAGAACTCAAATCAATGAACCGAAATTATACAGTCACTGGCCACGTACCAATAACCAGAGTCTAATAGGTTAGCAAGCCTCATAAACTCCCAATAGATACAGACTTCTTTTTAATGTGCATAACATGATTGTTACCTGGCCACCATCTTTGCTCCTTCAAGAGACTGTGTTTCTCTCACAATATTAACAGCCTTTTCAGGATTATTTAGGTGATCCAAATATAGTCGAATTACACTATCCCATTGTTTTGCATGTTCATAAGCTACCACAGCTTCCGTGTACCTGCAAAATAATGGTTCCACATCAGTTTTTTAACTTTGTAAATAACTCTTTATAATATGGTGTGAAGGAAACAAAGTATTTTATTTCTGTGAGATTACTCTGTGGCACCATCCTTTCAGTTTGCACATAATCGCATTGTTCTGCACTTAACTATGGTTTTTTTGGTCTCTATTTCATTTTCTCTCAGGAGAATGAAAAGCAGAGGCAACAGAAAAATGTCTACCACAATACTATATTTGACCTACTCTGCCAGCATCCCTTTTGCTATATATTAAAAACAGTTCATCTGTTCTATATGAAATTACTTGAGAGGGAGAGAACAACAAAAACAAACATGATAACTAGGTGTATAATTTTAAAAGACCTCTTTTTGGATCTGTAGACACGATAACAAATGTCTCATTCTCTCACTATGCAATTGACACAAACAGTATTTTCTAGTCTCATCAATGCAAACATTAAACTCTGGTGCAGTTTCATATTTTAAAGTACCATTATTCTGAAGCACGTTTACTAACAGGTAAGGACTAGGAGGAACTACATTCTGTGATTAAATATAACCTATCTGGGGCTTTAACTTCAGCTAATAATTTCACATTATTCAATATTATGCAAGTGCAGCCATTAAGATGTACCAGTAATTTGATTCTAGAATGAAAAAATTTCTTTCATGGTTATTCTCCCTTTGAATGATCTTTAAAATCACAGCTAAGGAGTTGTTAGAAACAAACTGAACTTGAATACTCTGCTAAGTGGAATAATGTTCAGTACTTTAAAACCTTTGATGATTTTTGTTAGAAGGATATTAATGTTTAGACAGGAAAACAATTAATTAGAAACACATCTTTGATACCAGTAGAACATCCTTAGACTATGTTTCAAATCTTCAATACACTTAAGTGTAAACTTAAGTTTACATATTTTAGAAACCATTTTCACAAGACTTTTTAATGCAAAAGTTTCAGTATTGTTTTAATTTATTTTACAAAAACACTTATGAATAACAGTAACGACAACAGCAATAATGAGTTTTATATTAGAAAAGAGCATTCAAAAGTACCTGCCATCTGCTTCCTTGGCCTTCGCATATTGTAGGTGAATCTTTGGAGATGAAACATGAGGAAGAAGTTCACCAACCTTTGCCCTAGAAAGACAATAGCTATTTAATAAATATATCTGGTTCCAAATTTTCTCCAGTAAAACTGTCATATTTATATCAACACTGAAAAGGAATCTGATAGAAGAAACTGAACATAATGGATAAGCTTTGAAGTAATTTCAATATTTTCAAAAAGTTGCACTTTATAAGAACTGAAAATTACAGACTGCTTTATGAGCATACAGGCTTGAGGACAGTCTCTTCTCTTTTTAAAGTCTGGGATGTAGAAGCATAAGAAGTGCCAGACCAAGAATTTTTACCTCAGGTGTTCTCTGATTACCCAACCAGAAGCAGCACAGTATTAAAACTGCAACCTGAAAGATCTATAACGCCAGCAAACTAAGCAGTGGGCCTTTCAGGACAAAGGGTATGAGAGACTCCAGAGAGGCTGACCTTAAATCTCACCTCTCTGACTAAATTAATTTCTCTCTGCTAGAGTTAACAAAGCTTGTACCTCCCACTTCCCAAATCAAGGTTATCATTAAATGCAAGCTACTCTCCTTAACCAAATGTTCTCCTGGCTCATTTTGATGCCACTGACAATTCTTTGATGGAACAAAAATTTCATTTTTCAAATAAATGGACATAATATTCCAATCTAGTCTTTAGAGCACTCATATGAAAGAGGAGGGATCTTACTGAACTCTCCAATCAGTTCTTAATGTGAGGAGTTCATAAAATGTAATTAGGCCAGAACTGAGCTTTTAAATATGTCAGAAAATTGGACTTTTCCAACGGAGACTTCACAATAATCAAATTAACTTTAATTTTAAACAATTATGATACTGGCTACTCTTTAATCATTTCCAACTGTCCAAATACTCAGTCTCAGCTATGCATGCTATAAACTAAGAAATCTAATTAATTAAACAGTAACTACACAAATATGGTTACTAAATTCAGTGTGCACTAAATTCAGTGTGGATGTGCGCATCTGCACACACCCACAAAGGATTTGAAACTGCAGGAAACTTGAAACATAACACACACAAAAAAGGAAAAAAATTATCTCATATTTACAGTAAGACTATATTAAAACAACATAAATTTCTGAGAGAACCTTTAAGCTTGGATTTGAAACAATAAAATCAATGAAACATAGTTAATGAGGCATTTGTGCTATTCAGAGAATCAATCTTTTCCAAAGAGTACCCCAGCAAATCCTCTGATATATAACATTTCCCTGAAACCTGTACTTACCAGTTTTTACACCGGATGTATACTGATGCTGCCTTGTCATAATATTGTCCCTTTTCATACAGCTGAGCAGCTTCTGAAAATTGCTACAATATTGGAAGTCATTAAAATATAATTTCTCAACTAAGATCATGAATAAATAAATAACCTTATGAAGTCATATATTCAGCCTTAACTTTTATTAACTCTTTTGAGTACCTTCATATTCTCCAGAATAGCTCCACAGTCTCTTTTTAGTACCCTGCTGGGATGCTTAATGGCCTGGTTTACCCCTCGACGGATATCTCCCATTCGAATGGACATTTGAGCCACTCCAGCAAGGCAAACTTCATCATGTTCCTGGTACTGGCAATCAAATGAAAAGCAGTAACTATAGACTACACAATAGAAAAATGAGATCACAAAAGAGACAGTAATCAAGCATTGAAACAAACTAACAAAACATTACAGGTTTAATAACATTTAATTTAGAGCTGAATTAAAAACTGGAATTCAAATGAGTCTGAAACATGATAATTTAATGTATACTGTGACAGTACAATGCTATCATTACTAAAAAGGAATTACCTTATTGTTTCCAGTGATTCCCTTCTCATAATGTGCCAGAGCATTAACATAATCACCCCTAAAAGAAAACTGGAAGTTATACAGACGAATATTTTTAATAGGAAGAGATGACTGCCTTCCAACCACACAGATTATGCACGTATCTGTCTTGATTTAGACATAACGAGTGCACAGAAGGTTGTGAGGTATGCGAGAGGTGGACATTTACACAGAATGTCATGGCACTTCCTATGGACTTCATCAAGCTCTCAGTCAAAGAAGCACTTCCATCTCTCAATTCCATTGCACAGAGACCAATAAACCTTCCTTGAAAGGCAAAGAATCTATCTGCAAAATACATCTCAGTAGTCTCAGCTCTACTCCACATTCTTCTGGAAGATAAATGAAGCTAATCTTTGAAATTATTTATAATTTTTGCAACACAAAATCAAAGGCAATTTTTTTCCTGGAGTATACAGAACTCAAGTTCCAGATGGCTGCATTGCTTCAGCTGTGTCCATTCCTTCCTTTCTGTGACCAGCAAGTGTCCTCTCTCAATGCCAGAGGTACTGCCAGAGGGAGGAAGTTGTCTACAAACTATTAGTAGGTAAGATTTTCCTCTTGACTTAGATATTAAACAGACCAGGTTTTATCTGGGAAGAATTAACTATAAAATAGACTTTAAAATCATGTCAAATGGTTAATACCTTCTGTCTATCAGGGACTGGCAGCCCTGATATTTGACACACCTCTACCTAAATGATTTAAGAAAATGAAGGCTAATAGATATTTAAAGAAGGATAGGCAAAAGGCATGGCTTTCATCCAGGTTAAGAAGTGTTAAATGATTTGGACTTTCTCTATTTTCCAAGTACTTGCCAGCAACTAAGTATTTATTTAGTAGATAATATTATATAGTGGGACCTACCAGTTGCAAAGAACCTACATCTACCAAAATTAGTCAAAAGGAAATATGATTTGTCAACATGTCTCTAGCATGAAGGATTCCTTGCAAAACTCCTCTTCCTCATACTACAGCTGTAAGACCTCACTGAATCCTCTCTCAGCAATGCAGTCATGTGAAGTACCTCAATCCCGTGTTCTTCTACTGAGCATGAGTATTGGTTTACTATTCTTATACTACAACCTTAGAGGAGAACTTACATGAATTCAAGCTGCACTGCATATTCTTTTGATATGAAAGGGATTTGGTCCGGGGCCAGACGCTTAGCCAGCTGAAGTGCTCTGTCCCAGTGCTGCAAGTCTTTTCGCATCTAAGAAAAGTAACATTTTTTGATGCAAGTATCGAATCTGGAATTCTATCCTGAACTTTAAGTTATTCTAAATACAAATATTGAGTTAATACTCTAGGAAGATTCAGACAATTTGAGAGACATTCACCCTGAAAGAGGGTCTGGTAGGATGACCCTGGAAATGACAGGCCTGTCAGTCTAATTTCAGTGCCTGGTAAAATTATGGAGACGATTATTTTGAGTTATTGAAAAACACTTGAAGGACAATGCAGTCAGTGGTCACAGCCAGCACAACTTCATGAGAGCAAAGTCCTGCTTGACAAACTTAATTTCCTTTTATTATAAGGCAACCCACCCAGCTGATCAAGGGCAGCCAGTTGATGTAATCCTTTTGGATTTCAGTAAAGTTTTCCATACTGTCTCTTAAAGTATCCTGGACAAAATGTCCATAGGTGAGCAAATGGCTCACAGATCAGGCACAAAGGTTTATAGTGAATGGGGTGATATCAGACTGGGGACCTGTCACTGGTGGGGGTTCCACAGGGCTCCATTCTCAGCTCTGTGCTCTTCAACATCTTTGTTAATGACTAGGGCACAGGACCTGAAGGTATAAAAAGTAAGTTTACTGATGATACTAAATTGGAAGGAGCTCCTGACTCCCTCAAAGGCAGGGAGGCCCTGCAGAGAGACCTCGCCAAATTAGAGGGCTGGGCACTCACCAACTGTATGAAGTCTAACAAAGGAAAGTGCTGGACTCTGCACCTGGGACAGAGCAACCCTGGATGTACAAACAGACTGGGGAATGAGATGCTGGAAAGCAGTGCCATGGAAAGGGACCTGAGGGTCCTGGTCAACAGAAAGTTGAACATGAGTCAGGAGTGCCCTGAGAGCCAGGAGGGCCAACCATGTCCTGGGGAGCATCGGGCACAGGATCACCTGCCGGGCAAGGGAGGGGATTGTCCTGCTCTGCTCTGTGCTGGTACAGCCTCGCCTTGGATATTGTGTGCATTTTGGGGTGCCACAATATAAGAAGGATCTGAAGTTATTAGAGCACATCCAAAGGAGGGCAACAAAGATGGTGAAGGGCCTTGAGGGGAAGTTGTATGAGAAGTGGCTGAGGGCACTTGGTCTGTTCAGCCTGGAGAAGAGGAGACTGAGGGGAAACCTCACTGCAGTTACAACTCCCTTGTGAGGGAAAGAGAAGGAGGGGCAGACACTGATCTCTTCACTGTGGTGTCCAAAGACATGACCTGAGGGAATGGCTTGAAGCTGTGTCAGAGCAGTTTTTTGTTGGATATCATTTAGGAAAAGGTTCTTCACCCAGAAGGGTGGGTGGGCACTGGAACAGGCTCCCAGGGAAGTGGTCACAGCACCAAGCCCGACACAGTTCCAGAAGCATTTGGATAGTGCTCTTAGGCACATGGCGCTGCTCTTAGGGTTGTACTGTGCAGAGCCAGGAGCTGGACTTGCTCCTTGTGGTTCCCTTCCAATTCAAGGCAGTCTATGATTCTAGTCACATAATGGCAAGATCAAAACCGTAAAAGGGCAAAATTATCAGAAGGTAAAATATTCCAACATTAATCTGGAAATGAAAACTGAAGAAAATATACTCATCTTAAATGAATACCTCAAGAGCAGCAATAGGACAGGAGGATGCCAGATACAAATCCTGAGCCAGATTAAAATCACTAGTAAACATTGCAAGATGTCCTGCTAAAAGGTTGTGGTCCTCTATTCCCTGTAGAAAGACATAATAGGTGCAGAAGTAGTCCAAAAGAAAATAAATACTGTACAAATAACATTATCTAGTAAGCAAAATAAAACAAAATAGTAAAAAAAAAATTCTTACATTTTTCAATGATGTGTATTGGATTCTACAAACCAGAAAAAGCCCTCATGTGCCACTACTGCTAATGCTGTCTAAAATCAGCAATTTGCAGAAGCATAATTTTAAGGTACTATTTCAGTTTTAGATGTATAAATGCAATCTGGTTTTGTTTAGGATTTTTTGTAATATCAGTTCTCAACATTTTCTCAAAAATAACAAAAGGAAGTAAGAGCCTTCCAATGCCTGAGACATGAATATATTCTGCTGTTCTCAAGCAAATGCAGAAAGAAATACTGTGCAGTCCAGTAGAGACTGCAACCACTTCAATCGAAAACCAAGCAAGAAGTCTGTAGTTTGGGTATTTATTATCTATATCCCTTGAAAGCAACTCAACTTCTGCTGGAACAAAAACAACCCCTTACCCACCCCCCTCCACACCCCCACCAATAAGAATTGAGCAATTCTTAAAGAATTAAATTGCCATATCTCCTGTGTAAGACTTTACATTTTACCTTTATCTGCTCTAGTGACATCACCATCCCAGCATTGCCAGATGTTCGATAAACACGTATTGCAAAATCCACCTCCATATGATGTAAGCAAGCTTTGGCCAGCTCATTCCAACAAGACTGGTCATCCAGAAGTCTGCAAACCTCCCATGCTTCAGAAAACCTATAGAAGGTAAAACACATTTAGAACTATTTTAATTTTAGGTATTACTCATATCCAAAACTCCCCCTCAACATTTTTTTCCTCTTATGTTAGAGAAAACATAAAAAACATTTACTTCTAAGCCATGGACAGAGAAGTGTATCAGGAAGAAAGGAAAAATAAAAATGAGTACCTTACAGTTCTATTTCTCCTGTTTCTGCCACACTTTTCCAGGAAATCATCCGCTTTCCCTACTCTGGCATTCTTACATTACACTGATTTTGCATTGCTTCATTACAGTGGGGTGAGAGTATGCTAGAAGCATCTTCAGCCAGTTTCAGAAGAGCCACTGTCACAAAACCCCAAATAAGTCTTGAAAAAAATTACTTTAGTCTTTTACTCGACAGTGAAAAAAACCCGAATCACCACTGGGTCACTTACTCTGTTTGGTCTGCCTGAAGACCTATGTGAACTTATGGATCAACCTAATTTATCAATATTCAGCAGGACACTTTAAAATCACCAGATATGCTGTATGGAACTATAAGAACAGAAGAAGACAATTTACACAATATAATTAAAATGTAGATGTACCTTTTCAACATTAGAGTCTGAGTAAGCATTTGTCTCAGCATATCAGGTCCAAAGTCTTTCAAATTGCCAAGGAAACTGTGAGTACTTAAATAGATGTTGTTTGTTTTCCCACTCGGAGTCTGACAAGTTAATTCTCCATTATACAACAACAAAGGTTTATGGGAATAGGGGACTTCTGTGCCACCTGCCAAAATAATCCTTGATCCTAGATTCAAAGATCAGGAAGAAAAAAAAACATCTTGTAAAAATCCCTACATGGTAAAAAGTGTAGCAAGCAGCTGAAACCATGTATATTTGCAGGGTATTAATTCAAGGTCTGTAATTCTGGCAGTCAACAGCAACTGTACAAGCACATATCTTTCAGTAAAGTAAATACACAGAATTTAAAGCTTCTAAAGCAGTAAGGTCCTTTTCTAAATGTTTGTGGGTAAATTTCAATGTTTCTCTGTCACGAATATAGAAATGGCTATGTTTACAACTTTAACACTTTAAATGAATACAAGTTTTGTGACTCTGATGCAAGTTTTGTCATCCTGATCCTGAGATTTTTCTCATGAAAGCTTCAAAATAAAATTGAAGCACACGGTGTAACTTTCAAATGAAATATTATAATAGCAAGAAGCTTATGGAGTTGTTGAGACCAAAATACCTTGAAGCCTTGCAGAGAAAACTACAAAGTAACTAATTTTCTATTTATCAGTTGCACTTCAAATCTTCTGTAGTACTATTTATTTTTATATGCATTTTATTTAAGACAAAAGAAGATTCAGAACACGTTTTACTTTATTAACTAAAATAGCGAATAACCTTTTTAAAGAGCTTATGGTACCTTGAATGGCATCCTTATGAAAAACGTAAGTGTAGACTTTATCATCATCAAAAGCAACAAAAACACCTTTATCCATTGGCCAGTTTTCCCACAGGATTCCCTTAATGGTTGGTGAGAAGTCTGGAATCTCATACACTCTATCATTTACCTACACATAACGCAAAAGTAAAATTACTACCAAGTGACTAAGGCGAGAAACAAAATATTCATCCCAGTTGTGATTAAAAAGATCTAAAAATAATGTAAGTAGTGCAGAAATAGGAAAATTGTTTTAAGAAAAAGTTTTCTTATAAGCAGTGATTTTGAATAACACGAGTTTAAATTTGAAGTGGAGAAAATACACATTATATAAATGATATTTACTGTTCTTAAAAAAAGGTATGGGGAAGGGTGGTGAAACTGGCTAGATTATCTGTATTTAAATACACAAACACATACATTTTTGAAAATTACCAATCAGGAACTTAGTATAATGAAATTGTCCTGATCTAGTATGACAGATTTTATTTCCTTACATTACCATTAAATTATCTTCAAGCCTCCTTGCCAATTTCTTCTATCAGCATACATGCTGGAGTGACAAAATCTTCTTCATTTTCTGTTAAAAACACTATATACTTGAAGAGCCTGCTTGTAAATATATTGTATTGGTATCCCACACTAACTTACTGGACAATAGACAAAGCCATCACTTTTGTCATCTATGAAAGCCATTCTGGTTCCATTGGGATCTGGAAAAACCTTTCTCACACTGACAGGATGCCGATACTCATTCACATATTGCCAGTCTTCAATGTAGAAATAACGAATAACTCCAGTCTAACGAGAAATAATAGAAAATGTTAATAATTACATCAGAAAGTGAGCAAGCATGTAATTAATTAATTTGGCTGTAGTGTCTTCCATCTTAGAGTACTGAGTGTTCAAAAAAACTCCTTCCAAGTGGGTGTTTGCGCTTCCTTCTCACCCCCTGTTTTGGGTAAGACAGGAAAAATTTTGGGGGGCAAAGAAAGGATTTGGGAGGTTTGAGGGGTTTTCTGTTAGTTTTGATATTTATCTCCCTCTGCTTTGAAGAGACCAGTGTTTACTGCGCAGTTCTCTAAACAAATGAAATGCCTGTCTCATTGCTGAGAGAAGCTTAACCTTAAAAAACAGCTGTAAAATTTGCTTCCAAGAACCACACATTCTTAGGAAGAGAAGTACCTAACTCAGGGAATAAAAGCAATCAAACTGATTTGTTATTAAAGGTATATTGTAAAAAATGTGGCTTTTGACATCAATGGTAGAATTTGCACACATCAAATTGATTGGTTGCAAATTTAATACTTCAAATTTACCAGCACCAGTTTAGGTACTAAGGAGGTGGGAAAGGCCTCATCTGGTACAAAACCACTCAAATTATTAAACCAGTGATAAAAGCAGAGATAGTGGTTCTGCCTTTCCTCTGGAAGGTCAATATACCAGTCGATACCACAAAGAGCACAGTACTACAGTGCTAAACATGCCCTGTATTCTCAGTCCCAGAAAATATTAAAAGGACAAAAAACTACCCTCGTGCATAGAAAAATCTCCAGAAAAATCCATAAGCATGTCCACATCCTTCTTCAGTGCTCTCCTTAATGTCTATCCTTGTTGAAACACGTAAAAAAAATTCTCTTTGGACAAAAGCTTCAGTAGCAAGTCAAGGCTTTCATTTATACTATGACACTTGTATACATCAGTACCTTTCTGTCCACATTTTTCACATCACCACCTAAATCAACAAATTTGCAAGTCAGGTGCTATGTTTTTTCTTGTATCTGGAAGACATTTTGACTGTTAATCTTCTCACTAACGCAATAGAACTAAATTCTGCTACTAAAATCAGTGTTTTGCAATAAACACTAGTAAAAATAAAACTTAACCATTCCTGCCAATGCAGATCAAATAAATTCAACAGTAAAGGAAGCTGGATGCAATTTTGACTCTATTTGCTCAAAGTTCTTGCTTAGAAAATAATCCACTGTAAAGATCACAGACGCATTTTTTGTTTTGCTAAAAGCATGAGCAGTAGTCCAAATAATTCAGACAGAAATATATTCCATCTGAAAAGATCTTTAAAAAGAAGTAATACTCACATCTG
>WEIT01013473.1:3535-25208 GCA_013389985.1 Dryoscopus gambensis | reverse complement strand
ATATCAAGGTATATGCCACACAAGAAAACTCAGAAGAAGACAAGTAATTTCAAAGTGAGAGTTTTGGAAGACTTTAAAGGCTATATTTTAGTATCTTCTATGCTACTCAGGTTCAAGTCATTTAATAAATTCAACACCTTAAAGCTGAAAAGATTAAAGTAAGGACACGTAGTTGGAAAAGACATATTAAAAGTAAAAGCCATAGTCAGATGTAACCATGTTAAAAAATAGAGAAATTGCAATAAGCCCTATGCTTAGGAGAGAGTATTGTGCAGTTAATGTAAGTAATGAACCTTTCATGTGAAATGATGTAGTGTCACAACTCATTTGCATCCCACTTAAAGTGTAATTAAGTTTCCCTGACAGCATGGCTTATGGCTGAAAGAACAGACCTGGCTGCTAAATTAATCCAGAATCCCTCTAGTTGAATAACACTCTGCAAAGAAAACTTAACACACTTCCATTTAAAGTTCCTAAACTTACATTTAAAGTGGCACTATACAGAATTCCAGAGGATGTTTGCAAAGACTTCAAGATACACTCAGTCACACAGCTGACTTGAAAATAGGTGTGCTGAACCCACAACAAGGTCTGGTCCAAACCACAGAGCACAAGACACTGCAGTAACATGTCTAAATATGCTACCATTTTGGGGGCTTTTTGGAACTCACCTACACCTTGCAGGAACTCCATTACCAGGACAGGGTTCTCCTGAAGAAAATATCAAAAACACAGTGAAAAGGTGCTACTAACTACAGCAAAATAGATGACCATCAGCTGTGTCATCACTCGTAATGATACCAATGTCGGATTTTTTGATAGAGTAACATCCAGCAATAACAAGCTAAAACCTGATATTAAACAGGTTTCTTGCTTTTAATTGGAAGAAGCCCCACTATTAACCACTCTTTTCAGCCACCTACAAAAATCATTCCCTAAAACCAAGCTACTAAAAACATGATAGGAGTGAGTGGCTTGTGGTCTGGAGAGTCTCAGAGGGAGCATTAAACTGAAGAGTACTATTCCTAAACCACAACAGGGAGTAATATTTTATGGTTTATGAATCAGTTTATTCTTTACTGATTTTCATCTTAAAGGTTCTATTTAGAGCAAAGAAAGTTGAAACACTCCAGAATACATAATCCTGTAAAATCCACATGGATCTAAGAAAAGTTAACTCATTACCATGAAACATAAGTACGGACTGTCCAGAATAAACAGTTCATGAACACTGTCCACTGTCCTATTTTCCATTATATTCCTACCTGCATGTTACAAACAGTGAGGAACCTGTGCAGTGTCTCCATGATTCTGAAAATCTCATTAGAGAGAATTCCATTTCAGCCACTGGAAATAATCCAATTTTAGCAGCTTCGCAAGATCACTCCCATGAGCCACCCTGAAACACACTGCATGAAAATCTGCAAAGTCAAAATCTGTATCAAAAAGGAACAGGTACACCGTGGCTATAATTAAACTGCAGCTGCTACAAAGGTCTGAGTCCCCTCCTACAAGGGGAGAAGTTGTAGCAGCTTTTTTGACCACTGAAAAACAAAAATTGTGTTTGGCAAAATGATTTGATGTTCTGGAAAATGATTCTACCCCATAGCTGAAGAAAGGCTAAGCTGGCATCAGTTATTTTATACCTAAAGAAATGTTCCCAATAGACACAAAAAGCATGGTTTTAGAGACACTGCTAACAGAACATGAACAACTGTGTCTCTGAATTTGAGAGATTAGGCTACAGCTTTTTAATACTAATACCATTGCTACTTAGGAGATTGGGGGAAATAATTTCAAATATTTTCCATTAAGGGAATGTTTCAGGAAAGTTTTTTGTGCCCAAGAAGAGAAGTCTAAAGCCCCTCTTATCCCTCCACAGTCAGAATTTATAACAAATCAATGCAAAACACAAGAAGCACAAAAGTGCAGCCCCTCAGATGACAGAACTTGTACATTTGCCTGTCATTTTCAACATCAGACAACACAATCTAACAAGCTGCTCAAGTAGTTTTAGTCATTACTTGACAGCAGGAACTGATTTATCTGTATCCAAAATAATAGGGTAGTTGGGTCCCAGATCTCTCCCAGGTTCCATTTTTGACTTAAGGTTTTGAAATACATCAAATGGTAACTAATGATGAAAATATGCAACAGGAAAACACTGCGAGTAAATGGTTATGAGTTCCACGAACAATTTCCACTTAAAAAATTAAATTCTCTTAGATGTGATGGAACCAGAATTCAGTCTCTGACTTTCATATGAGGCCACTTGGAAGTCTAACATGGCACTCCAGGTCTCATACGTATCTTGTCAGATACAGCTGTGTATTGGACACACATTCAGGGCAGCAAAATTCAATTTTGCTTTCAATGCAATGAGGTTTTGAGTTAGTTTAGCAAGTAATTATCAAGAGTTTATTGGCCTTAACTGAACCAGTACTGTAGTATAACAATTGCATAGTAATATTGTATAACATTAAGAATGTGAATGCTATTACATTCCCACAAATCAGGTAGTTACACGTCAAAATACTAAATTTTTTTAGGCAGCATAAATACGGTTTTTTGACCGGGACTGAGCAGGAAATTGTGTTCTAATAGTGTTAACCAGAAAATTCTGAGGTACTACAGAACCACCACACCTAAAATGAAGGAGAAGCTGCTACAGTTGTTTTCTCTAACAGCATTCTGCTCAAGTTCTGAAATCAGGGCCACTGGCCACTATAAATCAGCCCTGGACCTTTGAAGTCAGTCGGTTCCCCCATGTAAGGAATACAGCTAAACATATATTCTCTGCCAGTTGTTCTTATATAGCTGCTGTATTTACTCCAAAACGTTCATTCCTTTTAATTGTATGCAAATAATCAACCTACATAGGATGCTCTGTATTCTCATTAGGTAAAAGGTCCTATTGCAGATGACATTTCATTATTAATTTAATCCAAATCACATTCAAATCAAAAGGGAAAAAAAATTGTGTTGGCCTTAAAGCCCAATCTTGCTTTATTGACAAAAAGAAACTGTTCCTGCTCACAAATCAGGCCCCTCACACAGTTCTATCTCTTCTTTAAGTATTGGATAAAATGATTCTTCCACTCTTATTTAAATAATGTAAAATCCATTTTTCTTACATGGCTAACACTTTCAATGAACAAATGAAAACAGAATCACAGAATAATTTGGGTTGTGAGGGATCTTAAAGACCATCTCGTTCACCTCTGTCACAGACAGGGACACCTTCCATTAGACCAGGTTGCTCAAAGCCCAGTCCCACACGGCCTTGAACATTTCCAGGGTTGGGGCGTCCAGAACTTCTCTGGGCAACCTGTGCCAGTGCCTCACCACTTCTCAGTAAAGCATTTCTTCCTTCCATCTAATCCAAATCTGCCCTGTCTATACATACACTGAAAAGGCCTTCTATTGAAGCACTAAGCGGTCCCATCAGTTTTTCTATTTTTTAATTTCCATTTGAACTTTTGAAATTGAAAACCACTGATTTTTCAGTAAAACACTGATGCAAGGGTATAAATTATTTTCTATGTATTATGAAATTGTGTGTGTGGACATTTTGGGTCAAGACAGCCATGTCTAAAGAACTATCACCCTGAAAGATAATTGCTTTTAAGTGTTTAATTCACGTTTACTGTGGACAGTGCTAATAAAGGCAATACCTTTTTTCCTCTACAGCTCTCTCAAAGACTCATTAAGAATAAAGGACAACCATGAAGTTGTTCAACCATGTTCTCTAACCACAGACAAATATAAAACATGAAGATAAATCAGGAAAATTACTGTCTTCTTTAGCCTTGGTCACTGCATGGTTAGGTGTTACAATACCTGCAACAACATAAGTGCTGCCCATTAGGACAGAAAGCGGTGGATGACAAAGAACATTTATGTGCTTATAAGAGCAGTGGGCCTCACTTTCACTCGCTTCATGTGCTTGCACAGACACAAGATGCTGCAGATATGCATAAAAGTATCTCCACAAAAATCTAGGGTTGAAGCATACAAAAAAAACCTCCCTTTAGATGAGATCAAGTACTTTGTTGGAAACGACATTCTATTATTCTAAAAACATTAACTTAAGTGTGCAGTTAACTGAAAGTCTGAGCTAGTGAAAAAACATGTTTTTATTCTGCACAATGCGCCACAGTCAGGTTGGACTTTCTGACAATTAACAGGGAAAGATCAGCTCCGTATTTCATGGAGCTTAAGTGTAAACTTGAATATAAAGAGATGCTCACAGGACAGTTTTCTGGTTTACTGGATAACCTGAGCCAATTTACAAGGGGTACAGAGGTATCCTGTTATTACTCACAGGGCATCATTTCAATGCTTCACTTTAGCACAGTAAAACAAACTAAATGGAATTTACAGGTTTTAGTAACCAGAAGGAAATAAAGACCACAGAGGGGAAGATGGTGAAAAGAACAACAACTGTCAATTGGAAAACCTCTCTGTACATGAAAAACATTAAAAGAAGAGATATTCAAGAAATTAATTTTACCATTATGGTTCTCCCCTGTTTTTACATAATTAAAAATCCACAATTACTAGAACACTAGATTGGACTTCCTACTAATCACAAGATGATGCAGATGATGCCCAGGAAATCTCAGAATCTGGCCCAAATTTGATTCAGACTAGATGACTGTAGACTTTAAATCCAACCAACATGCAAATCATTATATCAAGGTAATTCTAACAGTTTTCTGGGAACAACACAGCTGATTTAACAAAGCTGGAATGGACATTTGAAATTACAATCTCATCATCTACCACAGATTCCCTCCCGTGCCCCTTGCAAGATTTGGTGTGACTTTTCTGGTTTCAGGTTCCAAATTCACTTGCGCTCAAGATTCACTCGATTCCAAGGGGCTGTGCTGTACAGGGCTGCTCGCTGCAACTTAGGGCCTGACATACCTAATCACAAGTATTAGCATTCCAGATTGGGTAGCAGGTGGCATCATTTGTTTTCCCAAAATTAGAGCTCTTCCAGAGTGCAAAGTCTTTTGACACTCAGCCTTTCAGATCCACACATCACTTGAGACTCTGCCAACCTTTCACCACGAGATATGAAAACAGCCTTCAATACCAGTGCTAATGGAGCTTAAGCAAATGAGAAAAGCCTCAGACTATCTTCTGCTTCAGAAAACCTGCTGAGATGTCATATGCAAGCACGTAGAGCCTACTGAAAGGTGACAATGTGCACACAAGCAAAGAAAGTTAATCTTTCTTTTAAAAAAGTCTCAAAATACTCCTGTTGTCCCCATTTGCATAAAGCTGGTGATGGATACTCAGCACAATCAGAGTCTGACAGCAATTACAAACTCCTCCAACAAGGCCCGAGATTCTTAGGTATTTCTAATGCAGTAGAAGGGCTCAGGGAACGTGGAACACAAATCCAATGGAAACCAGGCTTCACAAAACAGCTTTTAATTAGGATGTTCTAATTAGATGTTGAAAAGACACACAATCATCCACAATTAATTCTACTCCTGATATGGCTTAGGGAACATCACAGCTAAGTCAGAAAAGACACAGGCAGTTTAACACTTTAACTTTCAAACCTTACCCTTCAAGGAGGCAATGAAAAAACATTCCTTACTTTTCCTCCTTCACTAAAGTGTTTCCTGCTGTGTGGCCTATGGAAAACCAAAAAACCCTTCTTGCATAATACCTGCAATTTATTTTTAACAATCCAGTCCTTATGACCATAATTAGATTCATTACATCTGCTGAAAAACTAGGCAATTAGTAGTTCTAATAAACTAGCCATTAACTTGTACTTATAAATGACTGATTTTAATAGCAGTATATTTAAGTTTAAAGGAATCATCACATTTGTCAATTAGCACTATCAATTTTTAATTAAATTATCTTTCCATGAGTAGAGCAAAAAAAAAACCAACCCAGATGTTTCATTAAGTTTATATGGGGCAGAGAATTCTTCTGGCTAAAATGCGATTTTTAAGGGCTGTATTGACTAAACCAACATTTTGAGGTGTAGATGTTGATGCACAAGCTAAAGACAGAAAGGAGAGAAATTGAGCAAATCTTTGGACAAAGATCTTCTCTAAGGAAGTTTTTGTGGTCTTGCTAATCAGGAAAAAAATAGATTTAATCAGAAAAAAAAACCCCAGACATTGCTGAAAACTATAAAGGACTTTCAGAATACATCTATGAATCATAGAGGGGGAAGGTGTTAATAACCAAAGAGGTTATTAACTCAGCATGTCGCATTACAGTGAACACAAGGCAGTCAGTCAGCACTTGTGATAGAATCTGTGCAATAGCCCTTATTTTAACAGATAAATTACACATCTTATAAGCAAGGCCATCAGGATTTTAAGCACTTCAGGCATTGTAGACTCAGGAGGATGAAAGTAAAGACTTGGCACCCTGAAGCTAACACATGCAGAATGTGATTAGTCTTTCCTGTATCATTTACTAAACCTGCTAATTAATCTGGAGGGCCTCACACAAGCATCAAATACACAGGCTAACTGATATGGGAAGCAGTCCATTTACTTCTCTATTATAACTAAACAGGTGCAGAAATAAAAAGAGAAAAAAAAAATCCACTTCTCATTAGCTCAGACATTCTTTTCCAATCCTGAATGTTAAATCTCAATAAGTCTTGACACTTCAGAGATGCAGCATGTGGAAATGGACTCAGGTCTGAAGGAAATTCCAGTATATAAAAAAATTCCCCTTGTCTATAACGATTCACTTTGTGACTCGAAAAATTCCACTGTGAGCTCAAAAGGCATATCAAATCAAAAGCACCGGCAAAATAAAGATGTCTCTTTTTAGGCAGCAACCTGCACTGCCAAAATCATTTTTCATGCCAAAGACTTTGCTAATGACCATCTCATCAATAATATCTGAACAGGTAAAATACAGTCCCCACTTCCTACTCAGAGAAAAATATTACTACAATAATCTGACAGAGCTTGATGTAAGAGATCCCTTAAAGGAAGACTTGACTCTCTTCCTCTGTACACAGATTTTATATCAACAATTTAAAAATACAAGTTAGATAGATCTATTCAAGAATATAAGGAAACATGACTGACATTAGTTTGAACAGTGACTTGTGGTGCACAGGCTGGTAGCACTTCACCTATTGCCTTCAGGACAAAAGAGCCTGTAGAGGTGATTGAAGGGATCCATCCAAGAATATAAAGGAGCATAACATTGTTCCATCAACTACTCAAGTGTTCAAAAATGACCAAGTACTCTGCAGCCTCATACATTTTATATTTAGTTTCTAGCCTATGATTACATGATCCTATACTCCATTTATCATGTGAACTTCACTGAAAGGGTGATCAGACAGGAACCAGAACTGTCTGCCCAGTTCAAGAAACTGGACCAGGCTGTACAGGAAAGTGGGGGAATCACCACAAGCTCTGGAAGTGTTCAAAAAATATGCAAATGTGGCACCTGGGGACATGGGTTAGTGGTGAATACAGTCATGTAAGCAAACAGTTGGACTCAATCTTAGAGGTGTTTTCCAACCTTAACAATTCTATGTTTTATGCTGTACTCTTACTTCACATTATAGAGAGCATGAAGAGAATGAATCTGTTACCAGCAACACTTCTGGAGATTTCCCATGCCCTCTTCATTCCATGGTTCACACTTAGCCTACAACAGCAAAGTCTGAGCTTCCCAATTTCCTGATTTCTGGCAGCTTTCTTTTTCCACTTCTCATTACCTTTGCTCAGCAAGAGATTTTTGAGAACATCAGCAAGGAGCTCTGCTTTGCCCCTAGCTATTAACACACAGTTCTAGTATAACTTGTAAGTAATGAGAAACCACTGCAGGGAATTACAAAACAACTCCTTCAGTTGGGTTTCCAGCTACAAGAATAGCTGCAATGTTTCAGGCTAACAACCCATCCAGCACAGTGACCTTTTTACATCTACACAGGTAGATGCTGACAGAAGAGTAAGAAAGAGAGCATATGCTTATCCTATTACACTCCCCAGATCCAATTATTTTATGCTGAGAGGATTTCTTTAATTTGATTTCATATACTTTAAACCCATCACTTCATCTTTCTTCCATGTACCTTTCCCAGTCTCCCGCTGAGTCCACAGCAACTTCTCAAGGCACACAGTGGCAACACAGTGCTAAGGGAAATACCTCCTTCCTCTGCTCTGAGCGTGGCTGAAGACAGCCCCAGCCTTCACAGCAGGCGCTCACAATAAAAGGGCATGCCCCATCACATAACCTGCCGCTGCCAGGCAGAAAGAACACTTACCACCGAAAAAGTCAAACCCTGGCAATTCTACCTGCCAGGGGTGAATTCCCACTCCCAGCAGAATCTGCAGAGAATCCACCCCTCAAGCTGTGCTCTTCTGAAGCTGCGGAAAAGCTGTGTCACAGAAATTACAAAAGACTCCTGACAATACAGACCTCTCACCAAGTCTCAAGGTTTCATTCCAGAACATATAAGAATTTAAGGAGGTACAAGACCACAGATTTGTCTTCTGACATCATGAACTACCTCCCTCTAAAACAGCTAAATATTTTGCTGAAATGGAAAAGATTTAAAGCAGATACTTGGCCTAAGAGGTTACAGCCCACCCCGTTAACATTTAGGAAAGTAATATGCAATTTTAAAACACGAACCAATTATTTAAAGTGCCAAACACAATTAAATATAAATGCCATGGCTTGTATAAGCTATAAAGCATTGAGAAAGTACCAGTTTCCAAACTGTTTCATTTGCTGAAGGAAGCAAACTCAGCAGTAAGAAGTGAACCAATTACATTGCCTTGAATTAGAGATGAATAATTCTATGACAGCTACTACTGGCACCAAGATATAAACTTCACTGCCTGCAGAGACTGAGCTCAAGAGAACTAATTCACAAAATGAAAGACAAGATTAAATTGGCAACAAATGTGCTCTGCAGAGGGAATTTCTGTATTTTAAAAAGGTAACATCTGAAAAGTCCTTTTTTTAATCCCCCCAGGAATCTGTTCCATATTCCAAGAAAGCCACTGGGCTAGGTTGAGGGCACGGTAATTTAATTTTACTTTAGTGCTATTTTAACACTCTTTAGTCAGTTCTGGTCTATCACATGTAAAAATACATTTGTATTTGCAAATATGCTACATAACCAGCAGAGAGTATTAACTCACACACTTTGTGACAGTCTATAGCATAATTTCTGAAAATGAAACAGGAACATATTTTGGTGTGTTCATAGCCAGTGCAGACACAAACAGTGCCTCCTGATCCATCACTGAAAACCCTCCCACAGACCCCCTGCAGCCAAGGCTTTCACTTGCTTAAAAACAGAATAAAAAAAACCAAGCAGTCCCAGGCTTGGATAGAACAGAATTCTCCCGATAACACTAATTTTGACAGACAGACAAGAAGATGGGAAAAGGCATAACTGCAGTACAGTTTAGGATAAGTGTTGCACTGATCTCACTGAGGCTGTTTGTACGAGCACGTGCACAGCTGTTTATACAACCTGTGCAAATAAATCAGCCTTAAAGCACTTCCCTGCACTTTTGCTGCAGCACTGCTCAGACACACTGTGGCAAACTAAAGCACTCACCAAAAGCAAAAAGGAAGGAATCACCAACAAAATAAATGCAGGTTAACTATCAAATTTCAGTAGCATTATTCTAAATGTACCATAATTAAATGCAATGAATTCTACTTTAGAAACTGGCCCGGTAGCAAAAAAGAATAGTTTTAAATTTTACGTGCAGCAAATTATGCCCTGTGCCATTCACATTTCAAAAGGATTTTTACATGGTCAGAATTTAAAACACAACAAAACATTCTGTGCTGTGCCTTTCAGAGGCACAAAACAGCCTGGAGAAAAGGAACTACAAGCAACATAGCACTTAACATCACATTCAGCAGTAACTTATCATCATGCTGCGGGGCAATACAAATATTAACTGACTCGTGCATTTAATGACTAGTACAGATAATACAGCAGTTGTATCAGCCATAGCAGTCAAAATGTATATATTCGTGAATGGAATTAGAGCTTTCTAGCTCTAATATCTGACCTGGCATGTCAGAAAAAAATATTTAAAAGTACACAAAGACATGAGCAAAATTTTACTCCTGTTAAGAGCTTTTGCATGCAAAAAACCCCACTGTACAGGATCACTGCAAGAAATATTGGATGTCACCTGACAGCTGAAGTTGCTCCAGCTTTGTATTTTAGACACAAATCACTGCCACCAGTAGCACACATTACCATTCAAGTTTTCTTTACATAAAATATTTTTTTTGCATTTTTGTATTGGAGAAAAAGAATTTTCTGTCCCTCTTAAGCCACAGTTTTCATGTTGTTTCACCAAGCTTCACAGCAGGTTGTTCAAACCACTGAAGCCTCACCCTTGAAGGGATGCACCGCCTCCTACACATCAGGCTGTATTAAAAATAATTCATTCTTTCAGAATTCAAAACAGCCCTTTTGGAAAGTTTGCAAGAGACCATCTAAGACATTTGCAAAGAAGTAAAATCCAAAATAACATTTAAATCATTTGAACATCACAAAACTATCTTTTATATTACAGATTGACTGACACCTTGTGGAATTTTTCTTCTGTTGATTTTGTCTCAAAATTATTTTTGAAAACAGCCCTGCAGGAAAGCAAACATTAGAACTACACAGCATGCCAGTGTTTCTTATGATGCAGATGTCTCAAATAAATGATAATAAGCCACCATCAGCTTGACTGACATATCCTTTTTTCTAAAATCAAGGATACAGCAAGAAGGAATGGACCTGGTTAAGGATAACCAGGCTGGCAGCACCAAGGTTTAGACAACCTTCTTCTCCCACCTAGTGGCAAGAAGCATAAAGAACAAGGGCTTTGGGAGTGCCAACGTAAGATTTGTTTTCAAACACCAACTCTAAAGAGATTCACTGACATCACAAGGAGGACTGAGTCAGGTCCAACTCCGGTTCTCAAGTTCAAGTTCACAATAAACATGCTATCTCTACTACGCTGAAGAGAGCTTGGTTTTAACTCCTGTCATCAAAAAAAAAAGGAGACCGTTCAGAAAAGCTGGCCCACAACTGGCCCCCAGCACTCACAGTCCAAACAGACACTTAAAGCTCAGAAACACACAAGAGAATCAACTAATGGCAGCATGGAGTAGCACTGGCCCTGAATAAAGTCTATATGAGAATTTCCATTTTCAGGAGCACCCAGCATTGCATTTTGTACTGCAAAGACAGTGATTTTACTTTAAAATACTTATTTAGGGAAAGTTATCTATTTCCCTCCAAGTTCATCATTTACATCCAAAGTCAGATCTGACGCAGTCAGTGTGAAGTAGGAATACACATGAGATGAATAAAAAAATTTTATTTAGTGTCCTTTATATACAAAGTATCATTCCCCATATGAAAACAACCTTTGTGAGAAAAGCAGTACACTCATTTTGAATCTTTGCACACACTTTTTTAACAAACTTTTAAAAATAAAGCCTAAAAGTTTAGTGAAATACCATTTTGGTTTTGACTGAAATTTTCAAAGCAGCTTTGAGACATTGATGTCTGGATGATACTTTAATCAACATTTATTGGATCATTCAGTACTTCAGACTGATGTCATTCTTTAGAAAACTGTACATGGATTGAAGGTAGAAAAGAAGCCAAACAACTGAATGTACAATACTTACAATTTTCAACAGATGGCACTTTACAGCAAGGAACCTCTATTGTCTAATTGAAAGAGAGCAAGAGCAATTGGATGCCTGAGTGCACTGACGTGCCAAAGTCTGCCACAGAAAAAGCCTAATACCCTCAAATTTGAGAGTATAGTTCTATAAAACTGGAAGTTTCAAAGAGGGACTCTAAAGCCAAACAAAAACTCTGAACTAACATTCTGTCTCAGGTATTAAATCACACTGAGATGTTCCTCACAAAGGTGGGATATTTCCACCTTCTTTGCTTCTCAGGCAGAACTTACAGCTAGAGATAGACTGAAAGATAGCAAAGCAAAATAGAACCATCAGACTGTGGTTATTACTGCAAACAAGCAAGGATCTGATTAGTGGGCAAGCTTCCCATTTCCTAAGTTAATTTATACAGGATTAAATCAAGCAGCAACTGCTGTGCTAGACAAAAAAAAGGAACAGCATTTGTAAACTATTTGTGAGGGTTTATAGATTAGATGTTACCATCTAAGAATATTCATTATTGTTAAAATGACTCATGCCCATATGTAGAAAATAAGAAAATATAGGCACATACACCTCTTAGAGTGTCTCCAGCCCTCAGTGGCATGCAAAAAACATTCTCAGACATCTGAGCTGAATCCTTGAAGCAATGTGAAAAGTCTTAGAACAAACCTGCTTTTGCATGCACAAACACAACTATACCAAAAGATTTTACAAGCATGATTTGTCCCAGAAACTTTACCTGAAATACATAAAACCTTTTGTAAATCTATCCTCTGCACCTAAGCACCACTAGAAACTCCACACAGAGGTCTGCGAGACAGAGTAAGTTCCCCCTTCAGCATTAAGCAAGGGAAAACTTCAGGTATAGGAACGTAAGCCAAAGTTAAATAAAAGTTAAAACCTAAGACATCATTCAGCAAAGGGCAGTGTTATACTTCTTGCAGGGCAAGTACTGAGCCTCCAAAATCCATGACAGCTACACTCCTCTCTATTCCTGAACAAGGCACTCCTCCTCCTGATTGTAAGCAAGAAATTTAGGCGTGTAAGGATTTCATTCAGCAGTCAAGGAACAAACAAGCAGCAGTCAAAATACAACAGAAATGCAGCAACTACCAGAAACCAAAAGATTTCAATCCAGATATTGGCCTTGTCAGACTTGAGAGCTCTCACGAAAACACAGCTGTAATTTTAGCACATTTTTTCTCCTTCACTGGTAGCAGCAGATTCACCTTTTGCACAGATGAAAACCTCCATACCCAGATGGATTGAAACACAAGTCATTCATACATTTAGAATCAACAGGTCCGCATCCTTTGCAGCTGATTTTCAGACTGATCAATGATTTGGGTGTCAAGGAAAGCCTTGCTGATCTGGTATTTACAACCTTAGCTCAGAATGAGGGACTTGTTTCCATACAGCTTCATCCAACTTCAACATTATAAAAATTTATGGCTCAATCCATCCACTTAGTGAGAGATTTCCATATAGCTGATTCAGGCTGCTCCCAGTCTTCTCCTGTGAGTTCTTTCAGGTTCAAGTCTTTGAAAAATTCCAGACGATGACTGCAAAGAGAAGAGAAATAGACAAAAAATAGATTTAAGTCTAGTAGCATGTGTCTTGATAATATTAAGGCAGTATCCTCAATATGTTTAATTCATCTTTATTTTCAGGTTTCCTTGGACGGGAGAGTATTCAGCATTCCATGTTTATTTTCCAAAACTTCAGTTTACAAATAAAAAACACTACTTTGTTTCTGACCCTACATTAATCATTTTAAAAAGTGCAATTATTTTATTAGGAAGTCATTTGCAAGAGTAAAGACAAACTGAGAGTAACGAACGCAAAAAGGAACAGCCTCTTCACACAATTGCATCCACTACCAAAATCTGAAGAAGACAAGGTAGGTTTTTTTTAAAGGTTTACTATAGAAAGAATTTCTTCTTGGAAAGTATTACAAGCATTCTCCAGTTTACTACAGAGAAACAAAAATATCTATTTCTCACAGAATCTTGATAATGTATTTTATTAGCAATAACTCAGAATTTTTAAAAATATACAGTTGCAGAAGCTAAGTTTTTCTTAAATAAAGGCAATAAAGGGTACTTTATCTAAAATTTACCCTACCTGACCATCACTGTATGTTGTGTGACAAGTCTATGTAAGAACTATAGTCTGTCCTCTAGAGCTGGTTCATTAATACAAAATGCCCAGAAGTAACAGGTTTTATCAGATCATCTCAGTCTACAGCCAAAGAAAATAAACAGGCTCAAAGCACAATTTAAAAATCCAAATTCTCTGGTTTTTCTATTGATACTGGATATCCTTGAATTATATTTTTTTAGATTAGTCTGCCTTTTCAATTCTTTCCATAGTATGGAAACACCTGTAGAGGTGAAAGCTCTTAGAACAGTAGAGGAGAAGCAGAAGAGATTTACTGGAAATGTACCTGGTGAAATTATCACGAAATGGCACTTCAGAAGGAGCTGAAGTCAAGGGAAAAGCAGAACAACTATCCATGATTTAAATGAGGAAGGTGATAAAAGCAGACAGCAATGGTACTGAATGCATAATTTCCTATGCACCTAACACAGAAATCAAGCACTAATTACAGCTCTCTGCCACAGTGCTTTATACAGAACACAGCACCAGCGGACCCAGAGCTAAGCAGCATAATAAAAATACAAGTGGCACTCAACCCAAAAACCAGCTTAGCTTTTTTTAAGTATTCCAACAATAGTGCAGCTGTATTACAGAAGAGCTCATTTTATGCTTACAAATCTGGTTTCTGTCCTTCCTGCAGTTCGTGTGGAGGCACAGGATAAAGTGCTTCATATTTCCTCTCTTCTCCCGAGCCATGAATTGCAAATGCATTGAACTTGCCAGCGCATGGTGGAAAATAACTCCAAGGAAGAAAAGCTTTACCCTCCCATTTGGTTTTCATTCTGGTCACCTCAAACTCCAAAGGAAGTTCTTCCTGTTAAAAGAGGAGGGGGAAAAAAAGAGGTATTGGGCATCTTCTGATCAGAAAACAGGTAAATAAAAGTCATTATGAATGTACTTGACCACTTACTTTCCATACTTTTCTTCTGCCAGAAAGCAGCAGCAGTAAGTACTGCCTATGGCTGTCAAAGAATCAGAGCACAGTTTTCCTAAAGTTACGTCAAGTTATCAGTGCATTATAGTGCCACAAATATGTACATTCCCCATATTGAGGCAATTTCTGTGTCTAGCCTCCCTCACACCGGTATCTCACAGGCATTAGAACTGCAAGTGTAAATTAACATTTGTGACTTTTTCAGTGCTGTACTTACGGACAAAGCTCAACTTCTAAATACTGCTCAGTTCTGTCACTCAGAAAGAATGCTTCCACAACTGGAAAAAAACAAACCAAATAAACAAACAACAAAAAATCCCCCACCAGGCTGTCAATATTTTATATTAACTATTTCGTAGTATCCTGAGATCTTCATATCCCATTAATACAACTCTATTTTCACAGGTCTTGGCCTGCTTGACTTGCTATTGACATGTACACAGCAACTATAACCCAAATATTCAAAATTTGGTGCCATAATTCTAACTTCAGGAGATTTTATTTTTAATGGCTATGATCACAAAGAGCTTTACAAACTACTATACTAACCTTATTAGCTTTACCAATTTCAGTTTTGAAAACACTCACCCTGATGCAGCAGGAAAATAAGGGAAAGAGGATCATACACTCACAGCAGAGCACACACCCCATAACTAAAACTGTTAAATCTCAAAAATAGTAATAAAGCATTTAGCTCTTAAATGGCTTTTCCCTATAGATGGATATTTTGGACAGAGGATTACTGTCCCAGGGGTATTTGAAAGCCACATATTAAATTTGAATCACGTTTCAGGAACACAGAGTAGAACTACAATGGTGTTTCTCACGTAAAATTACAATGGTGCTTCTCACAGCAATGACATTATTAGAAAGCTTTAGTTAGAATATTGATACGACTGATATCTTTATTTATTTTCACTTAAGCATATTTGCTATAATAATATCAAAGATATAATAATATCAATACTGTTTTAGTAGAGCTTGAATCAGAGTAGCTTAATGATCAGGAAGTAAAGAATTGCTGGAAATATTCAGTTCTTGCATTATTCAAAACAATGGGTAAAAGTGGCAGTATGGACAGGAAAGGAAAAAAAAACCCAGCCTTACTATGAGAATTTTCCCCATTCCATTTGGGTGCAATTTTGAATTGCATTTCATGACGTATAATTTCTGTGTTTCACACCTTCCTACTCCTCAAAGGAACTTTGGAAAAACGATTAAAACACTTTAATTCTTAGAGCAAACAGGACTTCAGGATTTCACTTCTCCTTCTGCAAAGGCATTTTAATATATATACGCCACACACTTATTTTGATACTCAAGTATGTCAAGCCTCTGATAGTTCAAAAGTTATATTAGTAATCCAAAAACTAAGTTTGAGTGCATATACTATTGACAGGATCAGGAAGTCAACTTCAACGTTGATTTAATGAAATCAACCCAGATAACTGAGCTCCAGTTTTGGGGGTTTTTTTTTGAAAAAAATAATCATCACAGACTCTTAAAAAAAGACCAGGCATATTAACATCATAATAGAGGAACATCAGCATCTGCAGAAATCAGATATATTTGCAGCAGAGAGTTCCACTTACCCTCATAGTCCCACAGTCCACCAAAGGGTTTCCCTGGCTCTCCGGGTGGTGCTGGAGGGTCATCAAAGAAAGGAGCATGAACTTCCATCAGCAGTCCTGCATTGTCCGGCCTCAGCCCAATCGTAACCGGCTCGTGGCTCACAGGAAGACCATCCCACGTGTGTTTAATTCGAAATTCCATCTTCAGATACTACACAAATGAAAAAGGAAAGTTCTGTCAAAGAAGATCTCCTATTCCATCTAAGCACGAATTGCTGTTTGTTTGCCCAGGAGAAAAAAAACCACACACTTTGGTATAAAGTCGATAATCAAATCATGGTTTGGACATAAGAATTGAAACAAATTAGCTTTGTAAAAAAACCTGAATGAACAGTTACATAACTGCTTCTTCTCATAGGTTTTTATACCTGCAAGGTTACAAATTACTCTGAAGTTTTATTAAGCTTAAAGCTTTTCAACCATACATCTAAATAAATACCTTCCAAAACCACCAGAAATGTTTATCAAGAGAACAAATACACAAAACAGTCTCCCCTACATGATCTTAGAGGATTTGGTAACATCAGAAAAATAGACTGAGGGGAAAAACCTTTAACGTTTCAAACACAAGAAAATGAAGCAACTCGCTAAAGCTTTCCTTGGCAGTCATTGCAAACCAGCCTTTCCTAAACACCTCCAGGGACGGTGACTCCACCACCTCCCTGGGCAGCTCGTTCCAAAGTCTAATCAGCATTTCTATAATGGAATTTGTCCTAAAGTCCAACCTGACCCTCCCCTGCTGCAGCCTCAGGCTGTCCTCTCCTCCTGCCGCTGGCTCCCCGGGAGCAGTGGCCGGCCCCCGCCCGGCTACAGCCTCCGGCGGGCAGCAGCTCCCAGAGGGCTCCGCACCGCTCCCGCTTCCCGTCCGCCCGCTCTGCTACTCCGCCCCAAACTGATCTCCTGAAGGGAAGTTCAAACGCGCCAGCGCCTGTCTTTAACCCACAAAGCCCTCAAGGAAAGTTTAACGAGGGATCTCTTACACCTCCGCCTCAGCGCCGCGCCATGGCCGCTCCCCACGTGACGGAGGCGGCGTTGGCGGCCGGGCCCGGCNCCGCCCCGGCGCCTGCGAGCTGCCGCCTCCGCTCATCCGGGACGGGGCTCGCCTTCCCTCCCCGCCAGCGGCCGCACAAGCGGCATTTCACCGGGGGTGCGCGGCGTTTGCCTGGGCAGAGCTGGGAACACGGCACGGCCGGGTAAGTGTTGGTTGTGTGGGTGTATATTCCGTAGCAGTGAAGGCTCATATTCCGTAGCTTTCCCAGCGTTCGCCGCAGTGAGTAACATCATGGATAGTACTTTCGTTTAGCTAAACACTACTAATTAAAAGCTGCTAATGAGGGTAATAGCCAAAAACACATGTGTTTTTGTATGAATGCCTCTTCAGTTATGAAACTGCGGCGTTTCCTATGCTTTACTTACACTTGAAAGCTCTCTTGCCAGTTACTCATGAAATTTGCTTTACAGACTAAAATCGGTATTTTAATTATGTGTTATCAGATAATCTATTGATGGGTTTAATATAACTTAATATGACTTAGAGTACACCTCAATTACTTACCAACAAAGCAACTGGCCAAAAAAATTGCTTCTGCAGAGTTTATATTCCTGTAAGTAGGAGATGGGGTAGATGCATTATCCCAAGGACTGTCACTGTCCCTAATTGGTGCTGCAGGAAAACTTGGCACACAGCACCAAAACCAGGTCACGGTGCATGCAGTGTTTGCGGCTGTGCATCGCTCAAACATCAGAATTTCAGCGGGTACCAAGTTTCGTGTGAAAGGTGGAAGACCAACTTTTGATTCCAAGGATTTCAGTAGCAGAAAAGCTACTGAATAACAGAATAACAGAGTCGTTCTGATTCAAAAATCTGTATCTTTCTTGAGCTTTGCAAGACTATTTATTGTGCTGTGATGTGAACAAATTATGATTTTTCAAATACTGGAATTTTGCCTTTTCATATGTATTTACTTTGGCTGTAGCTTATTTTATAAATCTTTAGACTGTAAGTAGAACTCAGATTGAATTCACTGTGAAGTGGTAAGAATTGCCTTTCCTATCAAAGAGTTTAATCCTCTTTGTCCAAAAATATTTATATGTTTTCACAAGTGCTAAAAGACAGATCTGAAGTTGGCTTCTCTGCCAGCTGAGCCCTAAGTTGTTTTAGGCCTACCCTAAGTCCGATACCTGGATTGGTGTTTCTCTTGCTTCATGAATGTGAAATCAAAGTTCTAAAACACTGAATGTGTGTAGTACAGCTGAAAAGAGGTTCTCTAAGCAGTATTATATGTAGCATTGTTGAAAAAGTGCTTGTTGTGTTAAATATGTAGCTGTAAAGAAGGTTGAGTTTTACCTCAGTTCTTTTTGAAGTATTAGTAGCCAGACCTACAAATCATAATCCTCCATTCCATTATATATTTTTGTGATACACTGCTACACATGTAGAACATTTGTCAGAATATATTTAATACTTCACTATTGAAGGTGAGCTTCTATAAGTGATGTTTAAAATCTGTCCATTTTTGCACCTATGGCATCTCATGTTTACATCCTTTGGCTGGTAAGGGCAGTAACTTTCCCTTTCCTGTTCCCTCACATTCCTTGCTGTTACCTCCTTTCTATTCCCACTGTTTTTTTCCTATATCCTCCCTTAGAAGTTTAAAACTAGTAAAAGAACTGTGTATCAAGGAAAATAGACAAGAAGCTGTTTAAATCAAAATCTAGCCATTGCCTTCCCTACCTCCTTTTTCTTCTTCATTACCCATTCCAGGTACAAAAGGGTTCCTCAGATTCTTACAAAACAGAACGAAAATATTTCTTAAAGAAAATGGAATGTGAAAAGAATGGCCATTATTATTATTATTATTATTATTATTATTACAGTTCCTGTAGCTTTTTTCAAGTCCTGGGGGTTTTTTTAAACAGTTGTGCTAAATAGAAGAATTTTAGTAGCTTTTTTTTTGCCCTCAAAGCACTGTAGTGTTAAACATATTTCTGACTGCCAGTCACGTTTATGTAGACAAAGGCCTCTGTTATAGCCATGATTCTCAAATGTGGTGTTTTTCAGCTCAGCGGCTAAAAATGCCACTTGGACACCATGAAACTGGTGATGTTCTGAGAGTTACTGCTAAGCAGGTATGTGAACTCAGAGATGGAAGTAACAAGAATTTTTTTGATGAGGTTTTGTGATAAACAACTTCGCAAATCTGGAGCACAGCCCACTTCACTGTTGTCTGGCCCTCTTTTGCATCCATCATACAGCGCAGCAACTGCAAAACAAAACTGCCCTAGCGGTGAATTTAGGGTATTTTTGGTGCATTTTTAAATGCTTTATCCCTGAAAGGGCACTTGATTTGTAATTTAGTAGACCTCATGTTCATAAACATCCCTTTCCTAAGAGATTGGCCTCGTGTTGAGGTAACCATAAGCCTGTCTGAAGGCTTGTGCAGAAGCTAGGGCTTCAGCACTTTCCTGATGCTGAAATGCATGGAAATGAACCAAGCACTTACACAAACCTATGGCTGTTCTTTAAAGATTGAGTTGATTTTCCCTCAGATGCAGTTATGCTTCAGATCAGAGCATCTCCAGGGAAAAAAAAAATCATTATTTTTTCATACGGAGCCAGCACTTAAGGGTTTTTGAAAATAAACCTGAAAGTGATTCTGTGGCATACGGTGTACAGACATATTACAGTACAGACAGTTTTGAGCTTCATGTAAAAGTTGAAAGCTACATAGAGTTATATGCAAGTACTAATAAGTAAATTATTCCATTACAGGAACATGCCCTTGGTGGTGATGGCACATCAGGATCCAGGATGATGGACCAAAGGTAACTGATTCCAAGTGATAAGTGGGAATACTGCAGTGAATTTGAAGGAAATTGTCCTCTGCTCACAGGAGTGTGAATGTCCAGGTGAACCAGCTCTTGTGTGTGCACATGTCTGTGGAGGTGTTACCATGAAAGTCATTTTTTGGTGGTATTGTGTTTATTCAGTAAATTAAATTACTGACTTTCCTTCCGCCATCTGTAAAATAAAGGATGAGAGGTGAATGAAGGAATTCAATTCTCTAGTCTAAATTTTGAGAGAATAAACAGAAGTTCTGGTAAGATTGTACTGATCTAGGCAACACAGGTAACTGCTGTCTGTTGAGATCAGGGGGATGTTTTTAAAAATTTTTTTTGACACTCTTAAACTAACAGTTGTCTATCAGTAAATGGTTTCATGATCACTGTAATTTCCTCTTACAAAAATAAACCTAGCTTTTCTTGTTAGCTTTTAATACAGAATTTTCAGAATTTCCTACCAGTTATGAAAGCATTAGGAGGGAAGAAGTATAGCAGTAGAACTATAGTATTCTGCATTGTTTTATAGGCCACTTTACAATGCAGTCTAGTCTTTTAATATTTGGAATTCTGTGTGAATCTATGAAATATTAATGTTGTATTAATGGTCATTTACAATGTCCCATTAAATGTTCTATTTCTGTTATAGAGGACCCTTGCTGTTAATGTTCGTTATTTAAAAGTAATGATTAAATTTGTTCATTTGATTCTGGGGAATGTCGAGCTTGGAACTCGAGAAAAGTGACTATTTTATTCTGGTCTCTAGATTAAGAATTCTTTAAAACTAGTTAATTATCAGAGCATTTCAGCATTTACAAAACTCATTCTGTGCATGTTTTTCAACTTCTTAGCTTGTCAACTCTAATCATAGAGTGTGATAAATGTGTGGCAGAGATGAAAGAACAGCTGCAGCTTTATCAGGTATGGGCATTCCTAACATTTCAGACTGGATCTTCTTTAGTGGTCTTAATATGCAGGCCACTAGTTTTTGTCATGCTTCACAAAGCTGCCGGACTGCAGGCTGCCTCAAGGGGATGAATGGCGAGCTTTCTGTGAAAAGGCTGGGGGATTGTCCAAATTGCAACAGTGTATTATCGTGGGGGTTGAGGTGGAAGGGAACCGTCCTCCTTTCAGCCGCACAAAATGAAACTTTTTAATGCTTCGTGGCATGACTGAAAAGCGAAGTGATGTTAAGACCTTTGGCATACAGAAAGCCATTTTTACTTGTGTCTTAGTTTAGATGACAGGTAACTGCCAGGGGAAACCAGAGCCTCCCTTGGAACAGAGAATGTAAACCCCCCACCTCCGAATTGCTATAATTTTGAAATTATGGGCCTTTCAGGCAAAGATATGGGAATAGGAATACCAGTTCTTTACTAAGAATATTACAAGCTACAAAGGTAATGGTACAGAGGGGAAA